>PVHX01002258.1:32834-173975 GCA_004024805.1 Geosciurus inauris
GGTCGAGTGCCCCTGAGTTCAATCTCCAGTACCAAAAAAAAAAAAAAAAAAAAAAAAAAAAAAAAAAAAAAGAACAAATAAATGAAGAGAAAGCAATTTTTCCTTTGCATGACATAGTAAAGAGAAACTTCCAGGAAACTCAGTATAGTTCAAAGAATCCTCAGCATCTCAAGCATCACATATAAACAGAAGTGTATTTTCTAAAATAAAGTAGATTAAAGTAAATTTTATTGACAAAAAGTTGTAAGTATCTAGAGAGTTGTGTTCATTTAAATCTTGCTCTAAAATTGATTATTTTAAGACTATGGAAATGTTAAAATTTAGCATTGTACTAATATTACTCTTTTAACAAATGTTTTAAAACTTAAAAAAAAGTTTTATAGGAAAAACTTAATGGGACAAAACACCCTGTATGAAATTCAAATGTTTCTGACTATATACTCTTTGGGCTCATATTCATCAGCCAGATGTCACCAGCACCTGCTGGTGGTCACTCAGAGGGAATATGTCATTTCAAGAACGAGTCACAAGGTTGTTAGGTGACAACAAATATCACATAGTAAAGACATGATTTTATAAGTAATGTAGGATATTCTGATTATTGTAGATGTTGAAGGAATATTGCCAAATTTGAAGGATTTTTTAAATTATGAAAATAAAACATTACGTGAAATTACTTCTTTCTGACAGAACCATTTTGATTTATTGAAAACAAAATTTTGGTACAGTCAATGAAAAATATACATTTATATTGCACTGTGTATTCCCAAATATTTATTGTCATATTTTTTTCCTTAAAAATTGGTACCATCTCAGGCTGCAGTTGTGGCTCAGTGGTAGAGCGCTTGCCTAGCATGCATGAGGCACTGGGTTTGATCCTCAGCACCACAAATAAATAATAAATGAATAAAATAAAGATCCATCAACAACTAAAAAAGTTTTTAAAAAATTGGTATCATTTCATAGCTCTGCAAATACTACTGCACCACCAATATCTTTAATTTCATTAATAAAAATATTTACATAACTTGGTAATTGTGTCCTCCTCTTTAAAATGTTCTCCTTCCCCACCTACTTCCCCCACCCCGAAGAAACTTGAAGAATTTTGTAGAGTAAGCTTCACTCTAAAACAAACAAACAAACAAACAAACTTCATCCTGGTTGTGCCATAGGTGAAGAAATGTTAAATTATAGAAGTAAAACCTAAAACATTAAAAAAAATATACATGAGTGACAGGATCTGCAAATATATTCCAATTCACTTATTAGTAATCAAAGGAGAATAAGGAAAAACAAAATTTCAAATTCCTGCCCATTAAATTTGTTGGAAAATTTTGTTCTATTCTTTATGTTAATATTGATACCACTGAGCAGTGAGTGAGGTCTCCTCTATGGTTGAGAGAAACATAATTGGTGCAATATTCCTGTGAAGCACTTTGAAAATATGCATGGAATGTCTACAAATATTCATAGGGCTGGAAACACACAGTCTCCATAGCTGAGGATCCACCCTAAATACACGGAGGCAAATCAACACTCTAGATACATTTTCATTGCATATGCACCATAGCAGGAAAATAGAAATAATCTAAATGTGTGAAGATAGTGAACTGATTAAATCTTTAATACTTTTTTTTTTTTTTTTTGGCATACTTCAGTTTGAAGGTGTTGCTGTGAGCTCTTGAATTCAGTTCCCCTAGTCAACATCAAATTCGACTCATGGGCCATTTTATCCTGGCATGAATCTATTTGTTTATTAACGGAATAGTATACTGTTGATTAAGAATATGTTTGCAAAGAATATGTAAAATTATATAAAAAGACCACTGTGAAGTTTTTTGTTTGTGTGTGTGTGTGTATCTGGGAGGGGTAGAGAAGAGCTCAAAATGTTACTACTAGAGGTTGATTCTCAGTGGTAAAATAATATGTGATTTTACATTATGTTCTTTTTAAACTTCTCTAAATTTTGCAATTTTTTCACCATTAGTTTTTAAATCAGAAAAAGCAAAAATAAAACTAATGACAAAAATAGGTCTTAAAAACCTCATCCCTATTATATTGTACAAATATAATTTATCTCCCAAATTTGTCTATTTGAATGCAACATTCTATTCAATTTTTTCATGCAAATGGAAATGAAATTCAGAAATCTTCAAGAAACAATGTTAGATACTAACCCTCAAAATCAAGAGTATTGTAAATAATACTTCTTATTTTATAGAAATTTACATTTCTCGAAGCTGTTAGATATATATGCATCATCTGCTTGTTTTGCCTGCTTATGCTGTTTTTATTATAGAATCAAAGAACCTGAGTTGAAGGAACCCTGGGAGCCAACCAATTGAAATCCCTCTTAGTGCAAGAGAATTATTATAACTCTCGTAGAAATGCTCCTTTCAACCATGTTTCTAAAGCTCATAACACCACGAGACATTTTCATTTTCTGGACAGTTTTTATGGTTATAAAGTACTTCCTACATTGAATGAAACAGGTCAAAAGAGTCTAGTAGCTACTTACTCCATATTTTTTTTATGTGAAAAGACATTGGCCATCCCTGCCTTGAGCTTCCATTTCTGCCACAAATTAGGGAAGACAGCTCACATTAAGGGAATGGAGGCTAGAGCTGGTATTATAAAAGTGTGGTCCACAGACCACCTACATCAAACCACCTGAGAACATTTTGTGAAACAGATTTCCAGATTCTCCTTGAACCAGACAATCTGGAGGTAGAGTCCAGGAATATCCCTTTTCATGAGCTTTCTAATAGATTCTTAGGTGTTTGTGTGGGCAGAAGGCCCTGTTGGAAAGGACTAAGCTATTCTGAGAATGTAGCTTGCTTTGATTTGGAGATCCTGGCTTTAGTCCTCCACTGGCCAGCCTCAAACTTAGTTTAAGGGCCATTTCTTGCAGCATTAAGCTTCTTGTTAAACTATCTCATTCAACACTGCGTACCATGCCAGACACTCCATCAAAGACTGGGGATGAAAAGATGAAGAGCATGTGGTCTATGCAAGTGAGAAGCTCATTGCAGAGCACAGCATCCTGTGGTCAACCTGGCTGAGAATGGTTGACTATTCCTGGTATCAAGATTTGATGATTTTTTCCCCTTGTTAACTTGCTTTGGGAAGTAAGATCAATTGGAAGGTCCTTATTATTAGAATAGATGTTAGGATTTATTTTTATAATTGGACCTTGGTGACTACAACTGGGTCTTTTCGATTTTGAGAATTAGTCCCTATTGGGAATTTCCCCATACTTTGCCTGGAGGATTCTCAAAACTTTTATGCATCTTTGTTTTTTATTTTCATCTGGTGAATATACATTGTTTTGCTTTGTTTTAATGAGGTAAAATTAACATAACATAAAATTAACCATTTTAAAGTGAACAGTTCAGTGACATTTATAATGTTCTGAAACTACTACCTCTCATTTTAGTTCTCAACATTTTAATAGTCAAAAGGAAATCTCATACACATTGAGAAATCATTTCCCATCCATCCTCCTCTGAATATTTTTGATGGTTCCTTTTTTGGTTAATTTTCACACCTCTTCACTACCTGCCCACTTAAGGCTTCTTAATATGGAGACGTTGTTTTTGGTTCTGTCAGCAGTGTTCTGGAAATGTTCTACGTTGTGGGCAGCTGATAGCATCTCAATTTTTGCTTCTATCATGAGTACTTAACTTCCAGACTATCTGATGTAGTGAAACACTTTTGTGATGGTAATATCATAAGTTATTTCAATTATAAAAGTAATATGCATGTTTGGTAAACATTTAAATAACACATAAATAAAGTAAAAAGTGGGGATTTACCAGAGTAATTACCAGTAATAATTTGCCATGTAGCATTGCAGATATTTCTTGATTCAGTTATATGTGTATCCCCTCCCCAAAATTGTCATATTAATCATATACTTATATCAATAGTTTTATAACTTGTTCATTAATTTTATATTTAACTTATTCATTTATTCTTTCAATCAATATTTATTGTGCTTATTAGAAGTCAAAAATTCTTCTAGTAAGTGAGGATACGGGGTGAACAAATACCCATATGAGCATCTGTCAGCACATTACTTAAAATAGGTAGACATAATTCCATCACCTAGATGTGCTGCAATTTAACAAAATTTATTTAACTATTTTCTACTGGTAGGAAGAATTCTTTTAACTAATATTTATTGCATACCAAGCACTAGACTGAGATGAAGAGTACATTTGTTTCTTGTTTTTATAACTGAAATCCAAATCAAGTAGTATTCAGTAATAAGATAACCTAATAACCTCTCTTTTGTACCTAAGCCAAGTTAGGTTTTTAGGAAACTGTGGGTAGAAGAGACACTCATTTCAACTACGTGCTCAGAACTGTGGGGAATACATTAGCCTCTCCCTTTAAGATTATATAGGAGAAAAAATAATCAAAATAATTAAAACCTTCCTGGCAGGGGCATTAACCATCCAAATGGACATCTGGCCAATGTGGAAAAATACATGCTATTTTTTAAAAAAGGATGCCTATCAGCTTAGGTATACACCCTGGTAAGCACTGTAGGGATATTCAAACCGCAATTCAGTTGAATCTTTTCTGAACCTTTGTGTGTACGTGGTTTGTTTGCTTTGTTTTGTGGAAAATGGGTAATATTTGTATTTTTTCATTTACATATTTGGCTATGTAGAAACCCCAGGGAATGAATCATTCTGGATAGTTGAAAATTTTAATCATTTTTGATGGAAATCTTTCTAAAATGGATTTCACACTTCTCTGCCTTCTTAAACAGAGTAGATGGAATGTAATTAATCTCTTTTTGATGACTTGGTTTATCATTATGAACATTAATGACTCTGCTGTGCTATCCAGAGATGACATCTTCGACACCAATTGTGGTATGTAGGATGGTCTGTGGTCTGAATATTTGTGTCTAGATTATATTCTTTCCTTGCTGGTGGATTATCAGTTGCTACTCTTGCCATTAACAGTGAAGCAGCATGATGTAGCTACAAAGAGATGGACTTAGGAGGAAGAGAAAGCTGTATAAAAATCCCAGCTCTTGATTTGGGGTCACTTATACCCTAACCTCAGATCTTCATCTGTAAAATGAACACAGTAATGGACCTAAGAATGATGTATTAAGCATTAAATGACAGGTCTTATGCGTAATGAAAAATAAACCAATGTTAGTTCCTATACTCTATAAAAAGCTTACTTATAAGAATAATTTTCCTGACTACATTGCAGTTTCCACTTTACTGTGGCACCACAAGCTGGACAGTAAGGTTGATAGGCTTATGTATAAATCAAATTAATGAAGTTTGGGGGAGATGAGGCACTGAGAGTTAGTTCTTGGTTTGTTTCCATATAGATGGTGTGACATTGACTTTGGGAACTCAAATGCACAGGTTACTTCTTGGTTCCTAAGAAAAGTATGCCTCCAGAAAATAGAGTTCTGAAGGGAACAATGCAACTTAGATATTTTCAAGTTTACATATTTACATATTTTCATATGTAACATGGAAATATTTTATATCAGTTTGAATATGCCCCTATATGCTATAAAGTTGGTTTTCAGGACCAGAAATAAAATTAACATCTTTTAAAAACTGGAATCTGGTATAGTTACCAAATACCCACTAAATATTCTACTAAGCACCCAGTAAATATTGATTGAAAGGATGAATGAATAAGTTAAATATGAAATTAATGAACAAGTTATATAACTCTATTGTTAGATATTTGTTTCTAGATGCCAGGGATGAAGTAACAAAAAAGAACAGGTAAAAATATCTGGCCACATGTAGCTTCCATTTTATTGGGAGAAAGAAAACACACAGAAAAGAAAATGTACAATGCATCATTTTATAAGTTTTCCAGAGAAAAAATAAACTAGAAAAGAATGTAAATAAAACTAGGGAGTAAGGAAAGAGATTCAATTTTAAGTAAAATGATCACTGAGAACCCCATGGTAAAGAGGACATTTGAAGAAAGGCTTAATGGAGAGAATCATACGTATGCTTGCCACAGAATCAGTTAAGCAGAGGAAATAGTAAATACAAAAGAAGACAGGATGGTACTTGGGTTTAAAGAATAGCAAGGAGCCTCAGATCCTGGAACAGAATAGTTATGTCTGATGGTGATAAAAGCAAGGAAAATTTGGAGTACTTGTGCTGAGGTAGTAAGTGGAGTTAAAATACAACTTTAAATAGACAATCACATTAAAGGTAAATGGTTTAAATGCCTCAATTAAAAGACAGAGATTATCAGATTGGATAAACATGGAAGACCACATTTTGAACCTATAAAAAATACACTTTAAATGGAAAGACACATACAAATTTAAAGTAAATGTTGGAAAAGAAAAAGGCAAGCATACCATAATAGCATGTATCAAAAGAAATTTGGAATGGACAAACTAATATCAAACAAAGTACATTATATGGTAAAGAAAATTACTGTGGATAAATAAGGATATTTCATGATGAGTTATGAGTGAAATCATGAAAAGGACATCATGATCCTAAATATTTATGTACTTAACAACAGAGCTACAATATACATGACCAAAAAATTCGTAGAACTCCAAAGAGAAATAGACAAAAATCATTATCAGTAGAGATTTTTCACATTTCTCTCTTGATAGTTAAAAGAATAAGTAAGCAGAAAATCAGTGAAAGTATAGAATATTTTAACAACACATCAATCATCTAGACCTTATTGACATCTATAAACACTCTAACACAGAACAGCAGAAAGCACTTTTTTTTCCCCACAAGGGTATACAGGGTATATATCAAAGTACAGCATTTTCTAAGCAATAAAACAAGTCTTAATAAATATAATAAACTTGAAAGTATTCAACTCATAAAAAGTGCACATTCTGATTACAATGTAATTACTGTTTTAGTCAGCTTTTTCACTGCTGTGACTGACAAGAAAAATTTAAGAGGAGGAAAAGTTTATTCTGGGGGCTTGTGGATTCAGAGGTCTCAGTCCATAGACAGCTGATTCCATTCCTTGCGGCTCCAATGAACAACATGACAGAAGAGTGTGGTACAGGCAAGCAGCTCACATGATGATCAGAAGCAGAGACAGAGAGAGAGACTCCACTCATCAGATACAAAATACGAACCCAAAGTCATGCCCCAAATGACCTACCTCCTCCAGCCATACCTTATCCACCTTCAGTTACCCCTCAGTTAATCCTGTCAGGGGATTAATTTACTGACTGGGTTAAGACTCTTACAACTCAATCATTGAATTAAAAATATATAGAAAGCATGGACATCATGAACAAGTAGGGTTATGCTAGGAATGAGGAAGTGGTTTAACATTTGAAAAATCAATGGATGTAATTTATAGTAGACTAAAAAAGAAAAAAATACATTCAGTTATCCCAATAGACATAAGTAAACATTGAACAGATCCTACATCAATTTCTAATAATGTCTTGGCAAACTGAGAATAGATAAGTTAAACTGTAAAGTGGTATCTATGAAAAATCTGTCTAATATCATAACCATTCTTAATGGTGAAAGACTGAATGCTTAGATCAGGAGCAAGAAAATAAAGTATGTTTGTTACTTTTGTTCAAAATTGTACTGAAAGCTCTAGATAGTGAAATGAGATAAGAGGAAGATTGGATAGGAAACAGTAAAATACTCCTTATTCACATACGAAATGATATTCTATATACAATCCCACAAAGCCATGAATTAATTGGGATGGTTGCAGGATAGAAGATCAATAAACAGAATTGGTGTGTTTTTACTAACATCAAGCAACTGAAACTGAAATTAAAAATCTATATCATTTACAAAAGCATAAAATAAAATACTTTGAAATAGATATCATAAAATGATACAAATGACTTACATGTTGAAAACTAGAAAACATTACTGAACAAAATACAAGTAAATGAAGAAATATGGATTCTTAGACAGGAAGAAAAATTTTTTTCCTAACAATTATCCTTATGTTTATATAGAGAAATAATAGAATCCTAATCAGAATTCAAGGATGATTTTTAATGTCAAAATTAGTAAGCTGATTCTAAAATTCATATGGAAATGCAATGGACCTAGAAAAGTCTGAATAACAGAAAAAGAATAAAGTTTGGAAACTTATATCACCTGCTTCTGAAACTTTATTATAAAGATCAAGAAATTATTATAAATATCTTTATAGTGTGATATTGGTAGAAAGATAGAAAAAGATATCAGTGGGACAGAATAGAGCATTTAGAAATAGACCCACATACATAGTTACTCAATTTTTGACAAAGTGCAAAAAGAATTCAAGGGAGAAATTGTTTAATCTTTTCAATGAATAAAACTGAAATAACTGGATACTCATATGTCAAAAAATGAACTTTAGTCTCCACATTGTGGGCAAAATTTTTTTTTCCCCTCCTTCCCTCTCTCCCTTCCTTCCCTTTCTCTTCTGTCTTTTTGATACTGGGATTGAATCCATGAACCCAGAGTCACTTCACCGCTGAGCTACATCCTAGCCTGTTTTTAATTTTTTATTCTGAGACAAGATCTCACTAAGTTGCTTAGGGCCTCACTAATTTGCTGAGGCTGGGATTATAGGAGTACACTACCACACACAGCTTGGGCAAAGATTTCTTAGATATATTAAATGCACAATTCATAAAAGAAAATAATGGATGAATTGGACTTAAAATTTAGTATTTAACAGTTAAAAGAATGAATTGTGACACAGACTGGGAGAAATGGAAACTCAATAATAAGAAAACAAGTAGCCCAGTAAAATATATGCAAAAGATTTGGACAGGTACTGCACTGAAGGTGTATGCCTGGCCAATAAGCACATGAAGATGTACTCAACATTATTAATCAGATTAACAATGCATATTAACACTAAAATGGTACATCTTAATTAAATTCCTTACCAAATATCTAAAATTAAAACATCAATCCATCAATTGTTGATGGAGGAACACTGTGCGAATATAGAATGGCACATTCACTTAGGAGACATATGGTAGTTATTGGAAGTTAAACTTACTAATAGCAACCCAGCATTCTACTTCTATATATTTATCCAAGAAAAATGAAAGTGTGTGGCCATACACAATTTATAAATTTTCATAGTAGTTTTTTTTGTAATAGTAAAAAATCTAGAAAGAAATCATATGTTCTTCAACAGGTGAATGAAAAAATAAATGGTGGTATAGCTGTACCATAATAATATAGCTGAGAAATATTATTCAGCAATAAAAGAAGAGTAAATGAATGTATGCAAAACAATAAGCAAACAAAGAAAAGAATTCATCTTGGCCTAAACATGGTGCATGAGAGAAGCTGGAATTTATAAGAATTACATAATGCCATTTACACAAAATAATAAAAAATGCAAACTAGTGTATAAAGAGGAAAGCATACAAATAGCAGCCAGGGAACAGTGGTGTAGGGAATAGAAATGGACATGTGGGACTACTTTGGGACAGGGGGAAGTTTTTCAGGGGTATTGAATATTTTCACTATCTTGATGTAGTGATGTTTGCACAGTTGTATATGTTTGTCAAAATGTATCACATTTTATACTCTAATTATGTACAGTTTACTATATGTCAGTTATTTTTCAGCAGAGCTGTTAAAAATTAAGTTAAATTAAAATTAGAATACAGGATGCCATAATAAGGAAGATAACTAAAATTTGCTCAATGTAGATATTTTAATATTACAAAATTAGACAAATGATTTAAATTTTTTAATTTTCACTTACTAGCTACTGATACAGTGGTCACTGCATGCTACATATTCTTAGTGCTTTACAAGCTTTGACTTAGTGCTGTAGCTAATTCTGCTGGGTGAATATGGCATTACCCACACCCATTTTACGTATGAAGAGGTGAAGGCACTGAGGTAGCACAGTCTGTCTATAAATGAAGAGCTGGGATTTCAACCCATTGCAGTCTGGCTCCAGAGATGAATCTCTGTTTAATCTTGCTCAAAAAGAAATGTTCACTGCCTATTTTATAGGAAAATACTTTAAAGCATACTAAATGCTGCTCTCATTAGCACACGTTGTCCTGCCCACCACACCCCTGTCTTAAATACATCTCTGTCTTCTATTCCTCATTTCAGTTCCAAATTATTTCCACCCTGCAAAGCACGAGTCTTCAGGGTTCTTTCTACCTAGATCCTTCTGCACCATTGTAAAGTTTCCATGTCATTCATTATCCATACAAGATTACTGAATTAATACCTGATTATGTATTACTTCTAAAGATTCTTGCTTGCAGAATGTGAATTTTATGTTGCCGATTAGATTATTTATCTTTGTCATCAGAAATCAAATCTTTTCTTTATCAGGTACATGCAAATAGACATATTCTGGACACAGATTTACCAACTTCTCTTGACTCACAGAAACATACATGCCCCACTTCAAAATATATTCCTATTGTCTTTTTATAGCACTCATACAGAATAAATTACTCAGAACAGAGGATTGTCAATGCATCCCTCTCTGTCTCTAGCATTTTCTCTAAGTTTCGCCTTGGGTTTGTAACTAGAAATGTTCACTCACTCATGAAGAATAGAGGCGAAATGAATATTGTTTAAATTGTGAAAATGGTGCCTTTTATGTGGTTAGGAAAAATTCCCAATTTTTTTTCTTCTTTAAAGAATGTGACATTTGCATTGAACTAGTGAAAAGTGGGGGGTCCTTTTGGAATAGATAAAAATTCACTGAGTTCAGCAGGAGCACCAGGATCCACATGTCACCCAGTCCCTCCTCCTCAAATAGTTTTCATTAACTCTCTGAGTTCTAAAACAAGTCACTCTCATTTTTTCATTACATGTTTCATATAATTTATTGTACATAATAAATAGTTTGCAAGAGTTGGGTTTATGAATAGCTTGAAACAGGTTTTCCATGTCCAAATCAAGCTGCCATAGTAACCATTTTTCATTTCTGCCAAACGTATGGTCTATTCCTTTTTTTCTAACTTGAAATATGTTGTTTAAAAAAATCCCAAATTATTCAAGAAAGTTGATCAGGTTTCATTAAAATAATGACTTCATTGTTAGCAAATGCTCATTTCAATCTCTTATTAAGTGACTCCGTCTTACATTATGAGCATCAAACTGAAAAATCTGTAGCTTTAAATTTTGATTTAGTGACATTTATCATAAAAATAAATTAAAGCACACTTTTGTTCTCTTTCCATTTCACCATAAAAGAACCCTCTGCCCTCTTCAAACAATAGAACCAGGACTGGACCAGATGAAAATTCTGCCAGCACAGTCCCATGCAGAAAGTCCAGGAAGACAGTTGAGTCTACTATATGTTTATATTCAAACATGCTCACAGAGCTTCTAATTCCTCATCAGGAAGGATTTTTCAAAGGTTGTCTCTACAGGTGTTTTTTCAATTTCTCATCATTATAATATTTTTCCTTTTTAATTAACTAGCAACCCCAATCTGAACCCTCTACCCAGCGACCAGGACCTCTTAGATAAACTAACAGATTCCAACAGCCAACTCAGTTCCCTGTGGTTCACAAAAGCTGCACTCAACAGCCATTCACCTCAAATCCTCAAACAAAAACCTGCCTTCAGAGGTGACTACAAGCGTGTCCACTGTAACAGTGCTATGGAGGTCAGAGGAAATGGCTGCGTTCTAGCAAGTAGAGAAAAGATCTGCTTTTATGGAGATACTCTTTATGTTAATAAGAAGCTTAATATTAAGGTTTCTTTCTTTTTCAATTAAAATTTGAAAAGTTTTGGCTAACTATTTCTATTCTTTTAATCCTAACTAAGTGGTGTTTAACTGAAAGAAAGAAAATTATTAATTAGTTCAACTTTTATTCCACAACTCAGAGGCAAAAAGAAATGCACACATTTTTTTAACCATTGCCTATTAAAATGCTTTCTTTAAAGCATTTGATGAAAGCCTCATTGTTTTCTAGTATGTTCTCTAGATTCTTACATTGCCAAAATAACTTTATTTCCTTTAAAACTTCTTCCAGATATTCAACAAATATTTAATAGGTGATTTCTTCCTGTAATATCATCTAGGTTTCATGGAGCTATATATTCAAGACTAAAGTCTGAAGTCTATCAGAAGGATGTAAATAAAACATAAAGGTGAAATGAAATGTAAAAGATGGAAACAGTTTGTATGAAATTTTTAGAAATAGAAGTCCAGATTATGACACCACTGTTACTACTAGTACTATTGTTATTCTAACTAAATCAATGACTACTAGTAATATTAATAGTAAGAAAAATTTTAAGCTGCAGATTCCAATGGCAGCTAGTTATCTGAGAAAACAGTGGTGAGGGAACTTACTGGAAGATCTAGAGTATCACATGGAATTCTAGGCTAACCTTGAAAACTAAAGGAACTAGGGCCCCTTTGGAACCTGAGCTAGAAGCTTTGTCTCTTGATTACTGCCATGAAAGTGAAACAGCTCCTAGCTTCCAGTCTATGCTCTTGACTCACAGCCCATAATTCTGAGAGAGAGACTCTAATAGCTAATCTTGAGTCAGTGTTCATTCCCATCCAGCTGTGATTAAGTAGACAAGTTCACTTAGAGCAGACACTGCTGTTGGGATCCACTCCTGGGCATTGGGCTGGTGGGGTTGGACAAGTGGAAATCATGATGAGATAGTTGATAAAATGTGCCTTCCAACCAGGGGAAGTGGTGCACACTTGTAATTTCAGTGGCTTGGGAGGCTGAGACAGGAGGATTGTGAGTTCAAAGTCAGCCAGCAATTTAGCAAGGCCCTAAGCAACTCAGAGAGAGCCAGTCTCTAAATAAAATATTTAAAAAGTCTACAGGTGTGGCTCAGTGGTTAAGTGCCCCTGGGTTTAATCTCTAGTACCAAAAAAAAAAAAAAAAAAAGAGTGCACTCTGTAACTACACCTGCTAAGCACTGTGCTAAGTACTTTTCACAAGTTATCTAAACTCCCTTCCCTGCAAAGTCTAATTCAGTAGACTATTAGTCCCATTTTGCCTGTAAGAGAACAGAGGTTTAATGAGGGTAACAGCCAATAAGCTGTGGAGCCAAGTCCTAAAGTCTGCTCTTCCTCACTGCAGAGCCTATAATCCATTCTCGTTTTTGCATATAATAGTTTCACATGTAGATTGAGTCTAGTGGCTCTGTTTCTATGAGCTTTCTCCATTCTCAAAGTTTTATTTTAAATAGGTGAAGAGTTGATTGAAAGAGAATAAAAAGAACAAATAAGCATATGGTTAACTAGTACCCAAAATGAACTTAGCCTTTTTTTTTTATCACATTCTGATATTAAAAGGAAGGGGAATGTGGCCCAGTGTGTTTCCTATGGAATCTGTGTGATGCATGGTACTCAGACAAATATAAAATGATACTAATAATATTATGTTCCATGCATTGTGAATGGAAAGATCTTTTTGTGGGAAACCAACCACCATCTGTTATACTGTTTCTATGGGAAAATCTAAACATTTAACTTAGAAATAAAGCTTGAGCACATATAAGAACTACTGACCAATCAGATAATGCCTAGAAATCATTTCTTCTGGACACAGTCACTATAGTACAAATAAAATATTCCTTTTTCTAATGAGTGAATTTTGACTTGAAAAATGGGAAACAATTCATCTCTCTTTTTCAATTAGAGGAGTAAAAATCCTCTGGAAACTCCTGGAAGGGGAGTGAGGACTGGATTTAGGGTAAGATAAATCCAAGGCAGCCATGATTTCTCTGCATGTTTGCACACTAAAAGGGAACACTCTGGGTGCTCTAACTTGCAAAACGAAGTCCAGTTCCTTGTCTCCACAGGGGTGAAGTGGATGGTAGGAAAAAGAGGAAGGTGTAGGGAGAAAAAGGCTTTGCTATTGCTTATTCACATTCTCAGTTTATTAGTCCTAAACTACCAAGTGAGGGTCTTTCTATGAGCAAAGTTACACTACATTGAAGTACTATAAATAAAATAGGTGGAAATTCTCATCAGGGTGAGCACAAACAACCCTTTATGAATTTTCCTTTATGTGATGGACCTGTTCTTGAACATACAACCTTAATAAATAAAAGCATTTATGTTGGTTCCTCTCTTTTGGGTTAACTGTAGGAAATGAATTTTTTGATGAAATGAGACAGTTTGGTCCTAGATGAAGGCTAAACCTCCATCTAGTACCACTGGTGACATAGAATTCTCAACAATGTGAAGATAAACTAGTCTCCCTGGATGGATAAGTTAGGGTGACTCTTTAAACCTCTTAGTTTGCCCACTAGTCACAATATACTTCGTAAACATCACAAAGGAGTTAAGGACAAGGCAAGAATTTAAAAATATCCAAATTAACATTGATGAATGAATTAATTAGGACATGACTAATTCAAAAATTCTGATAACAAAAATAGGAGCCAGTGGGAAAGTAAATTATCTCTCTTCTATCAGAGAGGGCAACACATTCAGACCTCCTCTTCTGATACTCAGTTTAAATATAGCCCAAACATACTCCAGATTACTTTGCTTTGTGATCACAGAGAACGTACTTTTGACTAATTCATCTGGTATAGTTTCCAAGAAGATTCTGGCACAATAAGAAAGGGTGCACAGAATGTACTCAAATAGCTCTGACACTAAGTGACTCAGGCAGAAGGGTGAGGCACCTCCACTTGTCAGGTCAGAGCTGGAAGGAACAGCATGCAACTGCTGACATTCTGGTGGTACACATGACGCAGGTGCACTTCTAAGGGCAGAGGAGAGGGAGGGTGCAGGAAAAGAGGAAGGGAAAGATGAGAACAGCAGAGGAGAAAGGCATATAAATCAAAGAGGAATTTGCAATGGACATGGAATATTAAATTAAGATGATGTGATTGGGAATATTTCCCCCCCCCCCCGATTTTTAAGATGTTTTCGGATGTTTAGGATGTTAGAAAATAATTCCCATTTAAGAGAGAGAGAAGCTTACTGGAAAGCTAAAAACATTTTCAGAAAATTGGCCACAAACTTTCTTCACACAAAGAAGAGTTTGAGAGATACGAATAGTCATGGGAGGAATATTTTATGGGACAAAATATTTATTCTTGTTTCACTTATGAGGATATCAAGACAGAAAATTGTCTCTGGAGGAAATCATGCCTCTGAAAGATATTTTAAGATCAAAGTTTGCCTGACATATAAACCAACTCACTAACAATGAAAAACATGAAATTCTATTTTGAAAGGTACTGATTTTTCTTTTCTTCCTTTATCAATTCATCTCTTTTGTCGCACAAAATATATGTGCAACTGTAACAAAGTGATTTTTTTTTACCTATAAAACTTGAAATGTGTAATGTGATGAGAGAATTTAAGACCCATATGGTACAAGGAACTTAGTTTCCTTGACATGCTTCTGATAATTTTTTGAAACAATGAAATATATCTCATGCTAAATGCCATCAATCTTCCCATTTATATATACAATGCATGCTAAATTTTTGAAAAAAGAGCTTCAATAGTATAATATCTTTTCTGTGGCTCCATTTCTCTTTGGTTGATGATGAGAAAATCAGAAATACATTATTCTTACTAACTTGAGCTGAATGAAAGTCTTCATTTAAAGTAACTTAATTATACACAGAAAGTATGTAATAAAATAATGACCTCTATTATAAATCATAAGTAGCAATCAAAATAATGATCAAATCAGATAATAAGTTTGATTATGTGCAGAATTCCACTTTCCTTAGGTATGTTATTACTCTCAGAACAGGGTGGAAACAAAAGGACTTGGCTGGATATAGGCTTTCTCTTGATCGCATGCCTAGTACAGTTCTCTGTGCCCAGTGGGTTCTCAATAAATATTCAGTGGTGATTATAATGAGTCTTCAGGAAAATGCTGCAATGTGTAGGTATGCACTGATCTGAGATCAGAAAAAAATAGTCAGTGTAATTGATTGTGTCAAAAGAGAAAGAATTCTATATCCAGTATCAATCACATAAATTGTGGACCCAGACAAACATAATTGCTCTATGGCTTTTTTTTCAATTTCATTTTTATTTTTTCCTGGCCACCCCACATACTAAATGGAGATTCACTAAATACACATGTCCCTTGATCAAATTACCCAGAGACAAAACACAGTTGTCCAATGTTTCTGGAAACTTTACCTTATTCTCTGAACCAGTCTTTGATTTCTGACTGTTCTCTTCCAGAGAGAATAGCCCTGTGGAGAACAATACACTGGAAGGTCCTGAGATTGCTGTTATTGCGCCAGTTTTGTCCACTTGGAAGTCAGAAATCAATGTTATAAGTGCCATGAGTATTCATGGTAAGGAAATAAATGCTGAATTAAAATAAATAATCAAGCATGAAATAGCTCTGGTTATTTGCAGTTTGGAATGATATCTGGGAATTGTTAATATTAGGCCATTGGAAAAGTGGGCCAGATATATTCATTACTCTAGCCTAAGAAGTTCACTGTTAGCCAATGTGAACTGTAGATCTCCAATGGGAAAAAGGAATAGCCAATGATGAGATTATAGGGGCAGGAAATCAGAGGTCAATCTTGACTCTCTTCAGCCTCCTGCCACTTTCCTTGTGTGAATATGCAATAAACGTCATTTGCTGCCTACATATATCTTTAACTTCCTACAATCCATTTGCCTCTTTGTGGTGTTACTTACCTTCTTAAATATACAGACACAGTGAATTTATTTTGCATACAGTACTACAGTGAGTATTTTAGATATGTTTATTTTTCTTATTTGATCCCCTCAAAACCCTCTCAAAATATATTTATATTTTGATAAATATAATTATATTCATTTCCTATTGCTTCTGTAACAAATATGGTGGCTTTAGGTTTAAAGCCAAAGAAATTTATTTCCTTTAAGTTATGGAAGCCAGAAATCTGAAAGAAGTCTTCAGGGTTAAAGTCAAGATTTTAAAAAATAGTATTTTTAACCAATGATGCTGGACATCTACATGCCAAGAAATGAATACAGACACCAACCTTACACCCTTCACCCTTCACAAAAATTAATTCAGAATGGCTTATGGGCCCAAATATAAAAGGTGAAACCATAAAACTCTTAGAAGATAAAGTAGAAGAAAATCCAGATGACAATGGGTATGATTTTTTTTTAGATACAACACCAAAGGCACAATCCTTAAAAAAGTTGATAAAGTGTACTTTGCTTAAATTAAAAACATCTTCTCTATAAAAGACATTCTTGAGAGAATGAAAAGACAAGCTGGAAACTGGGAAAAATATTTGAAAAAGATATATCGAAAACAGACTGTTATCAAAAATATAGAAGAACTCTTAAACTTCAACAATAAGAAAATAATCCAATAGTTAATGAACAAAAGATCTCAACAGAGGCCTCACTAAAAAAGATAAACAGATGGCAAATGTGCATATGAAAAAATTCTTAATTTCATATGTCATGAAGAAATTGCAAAATAAAACAACTGCACACCTATTAGAATAATCAAAATCCAAAACACTAACAATATCAAATGCTGGTAAGAGTGAGGAACACCAAGAACTCTTATTAATTGCTAGTAGAAATGCAAAATGGTATAGTTACTTTTGGAAGACAGTTTGGCAGTTTCTTATAAAACTAAATATACTCGTATCATATGATCCAGCAATCACACTCCAAATAACTTGAAAACTTATGTCTCTAGAAAAACCTGCATGTGGATGTTTATAGCAGCTTTCTTCATAATTGCCAAAATTTGGAAGAAACCAAGATGACCTTCAGTAGGTGAATGGATATAATAAACTTGGTACATCCACATCATAGAACATTATTCACTGCTAAAAAGATATGTATTATCAAGCCATGAAAAGACAAGGAAGGGACTTAAATCATATTGTTAAGTAAAAGAAGTCCTTCTGAAAAGGTTACATACTGTAGGATTCCAACTCCGACATTCTGTAAAAAGCAAAACTATGAAGATAGTAAAAAAATAAATCAGTAGCTATTAAGGGTTAGAGGAGATAAATATAAACAGGTGGAGCATAAGGGGTTTTCAAGTCAATGAGTCTGTTCTGTATGTTACTATAACAGAGGATACTTGCCATTGTACATTTATCAACACTCATAGGATGTAAAACACCAACAGTGAGCCTCGTTAGTGTCCACTGTGGACTTGGAATGACACCAATGTGTCCATATAGGTTTATCACTTATAACATAATAGAGGGGGCACTCAAAAGACATTATAGACATTACGGAAGCAAGATTATGAGTTTTAGTCTAACTAAGAGATTGGACACAGGTTGGTGATTTACACGAAAAAGTCAAAGGTTTATGCCTTAATGCTAGACAAAATAGTGGTGCCATGGATAAAAATAGAGAAGTCTGAAGTTAATACTTGTTTTTAGGGAGACTAGGAAACCACAGTTTGGAATTTAAGGAATAAATAAGACCACTAAATCATCACTGCAATTCACAAACTGGAACTTGAGAGGGGATGCCCAGGCTTGGAGATGACGATTTGATCATTATTATACAGATAAATAGCAATTCTTTACGGCAATTAGCTTTCACTGGACACATTTCAATTTTACATGTATTATCTCACTTAATGCTTCTGTCAACTCTATAAGTATATATTATTTTTCTACTTCATGAATAAGGAACTTAGGCTCAGACAGGTCAAATAATGTGCCCTAGTTCAGGAAAGTGTGTAGGTGATAGAGCATGGGACCATACCTATGTGATCTCAGAGCCCATACTCTTGAGCACTTTGTTATAGTGACATAATTCAATATGATTACCCTGGGCAGTGCTCTCCAGATGTCACTTCCAGATTATGCCTGAAAGCAGAGTCCGTCCTGCCTGTGCATAAAGAGCAAGCTGATGGATACATTTTAAATAATATGCTGAAAAAAAAAAGGGAAAAGAAACAACTTCCTACCTTAAAAATCTATTCTAATATTGTATTAATATGTTTTCTTTTTCCTAAGTGTCAAGGAAATTTTTTTCTCCAAGGAGCTGTTTTCTCTGTAACCTTAGCCTTTTTTTTTTCAGGAGACTCTAGTGTACCCTGGGGTTGGGAGAGGGATGACCCAGGCTGAGAAACATGGGCCACATGGGAACATAGAGGACCAGGAGCAGAAACCTAGCTATACTGACATAAATGTCAACATTCAGGAGGTGAATAAAGAAGTCAGACTTAAGAGAGGAGTGGAAGGGCAGTTGGAGAAATGGTATAAACCGGCATACTACAGCACAGAGAGAACAAAGGTGAGTGGGAGTTTCCACTCTTGTCAAATACTTCAAGGAAGTGTCTAGAAGTTGAGAATTTACCAGGAAGGAAAAAATAAAAAGCACTTTATACTTCCCAGTAAGTGACTTTCAAAAGTGAAGTTTAAATGAGATGAGTCAGATTACGAATGGATACAAAAACAAGTAGATATTCAGAATTTTGAGGGACAATCAGTGAATTGTATTGGGTGGTGAAGTTGGTAAATAAAAAATGGTGCTAGTTCAAGCAAATCCAGACGCTACATCAGGTGAGGTATTTCTATCATTGCACAAACTGATTCTATATTAACTGAAGGAAAATAGGATTTAGTACTAGAATGAGCTATAGAATCAGACCTCAGAAAGTAAAAGAACCAGACCAGTTCTAAAAGGAACTTGTTAATTGGAACTAGTTCCTTCAGGCCAATACTGTCAGGTGACTCTTCCATCTCTTTTCAATCCTGAGATGGCTATATGTCTCACTGCCCCAGTTCTTGTCATGGGCTCACTGATGGCCAGGGAGATTCAATGTTCTTGTATTACAGCTTGTATACTAAGGAAAAGTTAGTTCTTAAAAGATCATCTAGAGAATGAATTACAAGAGGAAAAACAAAATAAAACAAAAACAAAAATAACCTAAACAGACAAAAAGCTGAATGAAAAACCAAGCTACTGACAACGTTCACTGTCAAGGAGTAGAAAGAATTCAGGCAATCCTTGCTTTGCACTGTGCAATGTTGGCTGAAGCACACACGTTGTGGCGATGATCTGGTACTTGGCACAGGTTTGTGGTAACTGGCATTCGACCTTAGACATCATAGAATACTGCCAAATGAGGAACAAGTGCCAGCAGGCACTAGCTTCGGCGAACATGGTTCACTGCCTGCATAGATGACCATGAACATTCATAAAACGTGAGACTTCAAAGGTAGATTTGGAGAACCAAAATGTAGTAGAAAGGAACCTTAGCGATGCTCAAATCTAGCCCTTGCCTATCATAGCAAAAGAAATGGAGGCCAAGAGAGGCACATTAACTTATCCAAATCTTCCTTTTTGGATGATAAATTATCATAGCTAAAGAAGTTAAAAAAGAAAGAAAAGAAGAGGAAGAAAGATGAAGAATGAAGAAAGAAGTTTTCCATAACTGCTACAACTTAACAGGGAAAGAAATCTAAGGGAATAAGCTAGGTTTTGAAGGACTAATGAAATGTGTTTCCTCAGGTGTAAATTGAAGAGGGCTGGTCTAAATCTCTAAGAGCCTTTTCAGCTGTGACATGCTATGATTCAGAGCAATATGCACTAAAATTAGCAAGTCATATTCAGAGAATAGTAAGCAGGGTGGCTTGATTGGAGCAAAGAGGCATGTTGAGGAGTAATGACAGCTCTGGGAGGGTCAACTGATGGATGTCTGATGAGAGTTCAGGGTTAATACTCCTCTGAGAGGGTTAAGGAAAGCTGCCACCCCCAAATGCTGCAGTATGCCCACAATTGTGAAAAATGAGCCAATGCACTTGTTAAAGCAATAACACTCAATACACTTCCCATGGAATGTGATTGAAATATTATCAGGAAAAGTTTTCCTACAGGGCTGTAATAGCCGAGATTCCCTATTGTCTTATTAGATGAAGCAGCTATAATTTTTAATTCTGATTCTCATAGAGTACATGTGACTTCCAGCAGATGTGTGCAGTCCCTAAGGCCAGTGTCTAGTGATATACAGAATGAACATACAGGCTAAAGATTGAATATAACTCATTTTAGTAACCATATGACAAACCTGCTCATAGATGCTAAACAGGGTTTGCTGAGTGTTTTATTCCCTAGTGGAAGCATTTACTTTTCATATGTATAGAAGTTAGATAATATTAAAAATCAGAAAATTACCCTAATTGTTTTGGCTCTCCTATGTATTATGTTTTCACAAACCCATATGCTTTTTGATCAGATTATGGAATTAATGGATAAGGAAACACATTTAGTTTTTTCACTGAAGTCCAGTTGTACTATGATGTTTCAGTATTTAAAAACCAACATCTTGTGCTTGCTTCCCTGCCTGCCTGCTTCTTTCTTCACAAGTTTCGGCATCCTTTTCTAATTCTTCTGCATCCATCTCTGTTTCTCGGTTTCCACCACTCACTCTCTGCACTGCATTAGTTTTGTTTGAATTAATTAAGATGTTTTATCTTCCCTTCACCCTCTCTTCATCTTGGTGTGCACTCTATTTTTATAAATGGAATGGGGACATCAACCCTGTCCATAATGGCCACGTGGGCTCATTCTGAATCCAGGTGACTCTGGAATGAGAGCTGGGACAGACCTGGAGTGGGAGCAGGTAGAGTGTCTTTCTGATCTCAGCCATCCTTCCTCTCTCTGATAGTCCTGCAGTGTGGACTGTGGAACACCTGCTCTCTCACTAGTGGACCTCCGGCTGTCACCATTTTCCTCAAACACTTCATCTGTTTCCTTGCTTCAACTGGAACCAAACTTTGTCCACCTGGTACCCATTAGAATCCTCCATTCTACTCATTGCACACCCCTACTTCACTGGTTTACCCCGCTATTTCTTCCTCCTCCTCCTCCTTTTGCACATTTGCATCCTAAATTTATGCCAAAATTTCTCCCTTATTATGTTTTTATCTAGATATTCTTCCCCCTTTCTGGATGACATAAGCATATCTCTTCATCACCAACAATTATCGTTCTCAAAGATTTAGACAACGAAATGGAAAATATCTTGACCTCAAATTTCTTCTGCTCTGAAACTCCAATGATCTCCAAACACAGCCATATTTTAGATTGCATTCTTACTGAATTGCCCATCTCATCCCTCGAATTCTAAACTTCCTTTCTCTAATTTTCACTTCCTTCCCTCCCACTTTCCAATGTCTCCTTTCAAATGTAAATCAGATCTTATCATCCTTCTCCTCCTCCTTAAAACCCTCCATTGACTTTTCATTGCACTTGAAATGAAATGCAAATTTCTTACCAGACTTGCTCTGGGAATGGATCTGACTTCATATCCCTCTCTGATATTAGCATACACCATTTTCTTCCTCCCTGCCTGCTCCTACAACAGGGAGGCATTCTTTCTCTTCCTAGAACAAGCCAACCCCAGACATGTGGGTGACTTCAGCTTCATGTTGCCTCCTCCTCAGAGAGGATTTCTCTGATATCCTGTCCAAAAGAAGCTCCTTATCCGATTTTACTTCATTTTCTTTGTTCACAGTGCTCTTGGAAACAGTCTTTGTATTTGTTTCTTTGTGTCTCTTCACACAGTAGGTCTCTTCTCTGTCCGGGCATTGTTGTCTGTCCTGGGAACATTACAAACATCAAGACAAAGTCTTTGCCTTTGGTAGTTTCTACTTTAGAAGAGAAGTCAGACAAGTAAGAAGGCTAATATAATACCAAGAAATCATCTTGAAGGAGCAGTGCAGTCATTAAGGTATGGGCTGTGTAGCTAAGCTGTCTGTTAGAATACTTAACACCTGGAATTCAGTGAACACTCAAAAAGGGAAGGAATGATTATTATTCACCAAGTCTTTTTTTTTTTTTTTTTTTTATCATCCTAGCCACCACCATGGCTCCAGTTCAGCCTGTCAGCATCTCTTTCCTGGAGTATTGAAATAGCCTTGGCTTTAGTTTTTTAACTTCCTAATTCACTCTATATTGCCTATACATTGGTCCATTTCCTGAATCACTTCAGTGGCTTCTCATACCTTAAGATAAAGTCTAACTCATAAGTGTGCTGGCTGGGCACTTCATGATCTGATCCCTGCCTTCTAGCCAGCCTCTTTGACTCTCCCTTGCATTTTCCACTTTATGATTCAGAAATGCCTAACTTTTTGTAGTCTCCTTACCATAACCTATTTCTTTTTGTTATTTCAAAAGCTCCTGTGTCAATGCAAGAATATTCAGAGGTAAAATGGTTAGATTTTGAGAGCTGTAACATAATCAGTCCATCCTTGAAGGGACTCATTGGGTAGGACTCATGCCCCAGGTGGGGCATGACCGGAGGAATTGGGTCACCAGTTGCAGTTGTGTGCCCTGAAAAAATGCATCTTTTCTCCCCTAACCCCTCTTGCTGCAAGAGGGCAAAACAGCTCTTGTCTAGCATACCCTTCTACTGTGATGTTTTGACTCACCTTCGGGCCAGATCAATGGAGTCAGCTGATCATGGAATGAGCCTCCAAAACTGTGAGCCCAAATAAACTTTGCCTCCTCTAAATTGTTTATCAGGTATTTTGTTCACAGTGACAAAAACCTGACTAACATAATCATGGAATATCTCTTCCCTATATTATACTTTATTTAAAATCACCCGTAGGACCTAGCTTTGAGTTTTATCCTCGTGATGTAAAATTCCCAAAGGTAAGATTGAGATCTCTACAAAATTCTGTGTATACTACCATCATTGTACTGAACACATTGCCTTTTCATCTGTGTCTGACTCCCTGTGTTTCTCATGGGTAGACATCTTACCCATTTTTATATCCTTAGTGACAAGCCTGACACATGGAAATTTTTTGTATTAGTTAATTATTGACATCCTAATTCTGTATAATAAGCAACTCTAAATTTTAGTTGCTGAAGATCTGCTTTTTACCATCATGTAAAAGCAAAGACTAGATACAACTTTCCATCATAACAATTATAAGGGTTGACAGAACAGATAATGCAACTGTTCTGCATTATCTGGACAACAGTGCAGAACTGTCATTCCTAAGAAAAGACAGACAAACAAAAGGATGAGGTATATAATTCCCCTTGATTTCTACCTGGAGTCAATTTCCAGCCCATAGGTACAAGGAAGGAAACCTAAAAATAGCTCTGAGCCCTCTCAGTTTAGGCATAAAACTGAGAGGGCTCACTAAGTGAAGGTAGCTGGAAGTTCTGGCACAGACTTCTAGAAAGATGAGAGCCATGAAGAATTTTTTTTTTCTGAAACTTTGTGTGAGTTTTTGGTGGGTATTAGGCTGTGTATGTATAAAACTGGAGAAAGAATCACAGTAATAATTTGAACAAATCCCAAAGTTCACAAAGGACAAAGAGATGTTTTAGCTCCCAAATGCTAGAGTTGAAAATCCTTTTTCATCATCTAGGACTCCAGAGGAGTTCTGTCTTACAAGCGAGGCAGATAGTAATAAAATGAAGGCTGATCTACATGGTCTAATAATGCTTCAAACATGTCCATAAGTGTATTAGTCAGGGTTTCTCCATAGAAATAGAACCAATAGCATGTATATAAATGTGAGGGAATTTGTTATGAGCATTGGTTTACGTGATGATGGAGACTAAGAAGTCCCATAACAAATCATCTGTAACTAGAGAACCAGAAAGACTAGTAGTATAATTCAGTTTGAATCTGAAAGCCCCAAAACCTATAGTTCTGACACGTGCATATAGGAGGTGATGATGTTCCAGCTCAAGAAGAGAAAATAAATTTATCCTTCCTATGACTTTTTGTCTTTTTATAGTCTTCAATAGATTGAATAATGCCTATGTACATACCCACATTAGTGAGGACAGGTCTTTCTTTAAAAGTCTACTGTTTCAATTGCTAGTCTTTTCCAGAAACGCCTTCTCAGACATACCCATATATAATGTTTTACTAGCTACCTGGTTGGCCTTGGCTCAGTCAAGTTGACACATAATATTAACCATCACTACCAGTAAATTGTATGTCCACCCACTCCCTCAATGCTCAGCACTCTCTAAAGGAAGATAGCCAAATCCAAACAATCAGACAGTGTTCAGTATCTCATTCAAAATTATTAGCCAGTCTGATGAGCAGGAACATGTGATCAGGAGAAAATTTAGTCAACAGGCTGAGATGGCAGAACTAGCAGATAAGAATATGGAAACAACTATTACACTATGTAACCTACTTGAAGGAAAAAAGAACATAATGAAAAGAGAAATAAAAGATATGACATAAGCAATTAACATTTATAAATGAAAAACGTAAGTCTGATATGAAAGTTTTTTAACAAGGTTAATAGCAATAGTTAGTAGATGCTTCATATGAAATAAAATGCTCAATAATCTTTATTATATAACAACAGAAGAGAACAAAAGTACTGAAAAGCAAAAACTCACCATCCCAGAGCCTTAGTTATCTATAGGACATTATTAAATTACTGAAAAATTTGTGTAATAGAATCTTGGGTAATTTAAAGAGATAATCATCAAAACTCTTCCAAATTTGCTGAAAACTATTAAGTCAGTGCTATTTTGGATTTTAAATGTTCCCCAGAGGTCCATGTGTTAAAGTCATGGTCCTCAGCTTGACACTATGAAGAGGCAGTAGAAATTTGAAGAAGGTAGGGCTTTGTGGGAGGTATTGTGGCCTTTGAGGGCATGCTCCTGGAGGGAGTTTTGAGCCCCAGCCTCTCTTCTTTCTTTCTTTTTCACTTCTCACCATGAGTTATGTAGTTTTTCTCTACCACCTATGCCCTGCCATGACATGCTGCCTTGCAGAGGCCCCAAAACAACACAGCATTGAGACTCCCAAAACTGAATCAAAATAAACCTTGTCTCTTTATAAGTTTGTTACCTTGAGTATTTGTTACAGTAATGGAAATCTGACTAACGCAGATTCCAAAAAGTTCACTGTAAACCCAAAGCAGAATGTACACATAGCCATAACCACAGATGTACACATGCACATGTGTGTGCGTGTGCACACACACACACACATACACACACACACACACAGGAACATGGAGTCAGATTGTGGGAAGCCTATGAGTCTGACTCTTTCCTAGATTGGGCACTGGAAGTAAGTTCTATATCCTGGTTACCCCTCACCCTTCCCTTAAAACTGGGCAAAGAGGCATGGTTAGTCATCCTAGATGGAGGAGTGATTGTGGTAAGTTCAAGTGCATTTGTAAGCTGTAAAGTAACCACTCAAAAACAAAACAAAGAAGCATTGCTAATAAGTAAATAGCAGAGGTAAAATGAAATGTTAAAAATACTCAATCCATGAGAAGGCAGGAAAGTAGTAATGAAGAACAAAGAAAAGATGGCAAAAATTTTTACAATGCAAGTTGAGCCAGGTACAGTGGCACAGGCCTGTAATGCCAGCTATTCAGGAGGCTGAGGCAGGAGGATCACAAGTGTAAAGCCAGCCTGGGCAACTTAGCAAGACTCTTGTTTCCAAAAAAAATAAAATAAAAAGATATATCTCAGTGGTAGAATGCCTCTGGGTTCAAACTCCAGTTCATGGGGAAAAAACAAAAAACAAAAATAATTACCAGTCACATCACTGAAAATGAAATACAAACATCCAGTAACACAGGGAACAATGCAAATCCCAACAAAAATGACAGCAACAACAGCAAATTGGCAATTTGAATTTGACAATATCAATAATTGTATTAAATGCAAATAGTCTGAACACTCCAAATGAAAGACATAAAGTGTAAGAATAGACAATGAAAGATCTAATTCCATACTGTTAACAAAAACCCATCTTCAATATAAAACACAAACAGCAAGCAGGTTAAAAATAAAAGGATGGAAAACTCAATCATGTATACTCTAACAATAAAATAAAACAAAAATACAGGTTTCAGAACAGGGTGTATTACCTGGAATTTCATGATGCTAAAGGAAGCCATCCATCAAAAACACCAATGGTTATACATATGTAAGCACATGATAACAATGCTTCAGAATACACAAATCAAAAGTAAATAAACTGAAAGGACATATATTGATAGAACAAGTGGTTAGAAAGTCTGTTAAAATGTAGAATATTTGAACAATTATAAATAACTTGACATAATTGACATTTATAGAATATGACAATCAATGCTGGCAGAATACATGGTATTTGAAGTGCATGCAGAAATCCACATAGATTCTAGGTCAAAAAACATGTTTCAATAGATTTTAAAATAAAATTGGAATTATTCAGCATATGTTATCCATGAAGGAGCTAAATTTGAAACTAATAACAAATAGATATCTGGAAAAATCCTCAAATATTAGATAAAGCAACATGTTTCTAGACACTCGTGGAAGAAAACCACAAGGAAAATCAGGAAATATTTTGAAATGAAAGAAAATTAAAACCACCATATATCAAAATCACAGGCCACAAGTGAAGCTTGGGGCAAATTCTAGAGCTTTAATGCTTATTTTGGAAAAGTTTAAAATTCTAAAATCAACAAGCTAATTTCCTATATTAGGAAACTTTTAAGAACAAAGTAAACCCAAAATCTTCAAAAGAAAGGTAATAAAAAATACAGAAAAAAGTAACCAACAAAATAAAATATTGCTTCTTCAAAAAAAATTAATAAAACTGATAAACTTATAGCTAAACTGATCAAGATATAAAGAAAGAAGAAACAAACTACAAATACCCAGAGAGAAATAGAGAACATCAGTATAGATTCTACAGATATTAAAATGATAATCAGAGAACATTATAAAAAATTTGTGTCAATAAATATGATGCCTTAAATTAAATGGACAATACTCTTTGAAAGACACAAGTTACTAAAACTGACTAAATTCGTCTCATTGCAGTTGACATCCATGACAGTCACACTCATGAAACCATCTGGACAACATCAGTAATGACTGAATGCAATAAACCTTTGAGTATTGGGCACTGTTTGAAATAATCTTTTTCTATTTTTTTGGTCAAAGTATGCATTCTTTGATTTATTTCTGCCTTTGTAATGATTCTTCATCATTATTTTCCATGACTTACTTTTCTTTTGTCTATGTCTAAAGTGTAGCTCCTCTCTAAGATTCTGTCTTGGAATTTCTACTCTCATTCACAATCCTATCTGAATGATCTCATTTGTTCTCAAGACTTCATTACTTTCTGTAGACTGATAAATCCCAAATTTATGACTCAGTCAACTAGAACATCTAAGCATACAACAGACACCACAAATTCAACATGTCCCAAAGGGAACTGACCTTCTGTCTTGAATTTTCATCTTTGTCTTCTCTTTCTCAATAAATAAATGAATCACTTCCACAATTCTCTAATTTTTCCAAGCCAGGAAATTCAAAGTCATTCTCTACTTCTTATCTTTCTCATCTTCATCACCAACTTGTATGGACTTTTTCTTATTACTATCTGAGTTTAAGCCACCATTTTTTGCTTAGATTACCAAAATAGCCTCCTGACCATTCTCTCTTGCTCCATCCCCCTCCTGCGTTGTTCACTAGTTGTCCATATGTTGCCAGAGTGATCTTCAAATACAGAAATCCTATCATTTTCTTTCTTAAGATTCTTCATTACGCTTTTTACCAATAGGATAAAAACAAAACTCCAATGCAATGTGCAACGTCTTTTTCTGACTTGATTATTTTCTTTCTCATCTTTATCACTTATTTCTCAACCTTCACAATTTACTTTTTTTCTTACTGAACTCACTGTTTGCAATTGCATTCTTTTAGTTCCCTGCCCATGCCCCTCAGGTCCTAGGCATAGATGCTATCTCAGCAGAGGAATGCTTCTCCCATTCCATTTTCCACCAGAATTCTTGTCTTTTAGAACTAGGTGCAAGCATTGTTCCTGCCAAAACCTCATTGGATCTCAGACATCTGAGCAGTTCTTTCTCCTAACTATTCCTATACTACTTTCTTCATACAACTTGTATACTTATTACATTTTGGAAAAATAGTAAAAATAAACAATGACATTTGGAGAAGCAAAGTCACAACTGTACGGGCATAGGACCTGGAAAGAGAAAAGTAAGAGAAAATATGAGCACAACACATTGAGCTTGGTTCAATGAAGACTGTGGAGGAAGACACTAGAAACAAAAGTAATTAAAGGATTTTAGCATCAAAGAGAGAAGGGGTGAGGAGAGAAAGGAAGAAGAAAGTAGTAAGAAAGAAAAGAAAAAGATAAACCTGTTTATAGATTTATAGTAGCATCACTAGTGGCAGTGGTATGAAATTAAGCAAAATGGAATACAGGCAGCTTCTCTAGGGGAGAAGTTGTGGAAAATCAGATCCACTGATGAGTGGTGTGATCTCTTTGGAAGAAGAGTTGTAAGTTCTAATATTTGAGGCACTTTATGCTAAAAATATCTAGCACTTGAACCATAAACTGGGCGAGGGGCAAACACATTCTTTGGACCTAGGATTTCTGGGATTTTACAGATTTTTCCCCTCTAATTTTTGGATGGCTTTAATTTCTGTGATGCACCCTGAGAAAGCCCAGCTTTGATGCGTCAGAGACATTGGAACCAAATGCAGACAATTTGTTGCTGAAAGCTCGGTCCTTGTTCCTGATGCCAATCCAATAATGAGGACACAGTTTTGAGAAAAAGGAAAAAGGTTTATTGCTTTGCTAGCAAAGGAGAAACACAGAGGACTACTGTCCCAAAGGCTACGATTCTGCCCATAAGCAGGAACAGGGGGCTTTTAAAGAAGTGATTCAGAGAAAATGAGACTGGGGGAAGAGATCAAGAAGAAGATCAGAGAAAATAAAATCAGAGAGAAGAAGATCAGGAAGGAGAAGATCAGGAAAGAGAAGGTGAGGGAAAAGATCAGGGAAGAGAAGGTCAGGAAGAAGAAGGTTGGGAAAACAAAACAAAGAATATGTAAATTTCAAAGGGACAAGGGATATAGTCAAAAGCATCAAGTGAACCCCTGTTCCAAATTCACCACACATCTTTTCATTGCCAGGTCTAGAACTCTGATTCTTCATTGTATCTAGAAAGGTTCAGCACAAGCAGGAAGCATCTTCAAGCACAGAGATGATGTTGGGAGGACCTAGGACTTGCCATTCTCCAGATATGGTACAGAGCACTTAATAGGATTCCAGGGAAGCCTGTACTAAATTGAGCATTTGAGAGCCACGGGGTGTAATTACTTCCATAAAATGTCTGACTGATTGACCACTAGAAACTTTCTATTCTAAGGGTCTGTTATTACCAAAAAGAAAAAAATAAAATAGGAGTACCTCTGGGTTCGATCCCCCAGTACTGCCCCCCCCACACCAAAAAAAAGGTTCAAACATTGAATATACTTTCTTTTTGCTTTACATAGGCAGCTGCTCGGAAGTATTTTGATGCTAAAGACTGAGAATTATGGCATGTGCCAAAAGGATTTTAAAATTGGGATCTAACTTGTGATCTAATTAAACAATAAGACCTGACAAAACAGTCACTGCTGTTCTGTTAATGACTTCCTGGGGCAGTTCAACTTCCCGGGTCAAAGCAGAGCAAGGGCAAGGTCATCTGTCTTTGGCATTATTATTAAAAATAATGCCTCTACTGTTCCTCCCCTGCCACTTCTCTCTTTCTCTGTCTCTGTTTGCTAGAAAAATCGTACACTGAAACAGTGACCAGAAAGTCTGATTTGAGAGTCCCAAAACAGCAAGACAAAAAAAAAAAAAAATCTTAACAATTATCTAAAAATATGCAAGAAGGAAATAGCACACCACAACCCACAGCTCTACCAAATAGAGGCATAAAGTGAGGCAAAGGAGTTGGACAGCTTGAGAACATACATTGCCACAATGAGTGACACAAAGGAAAAGGCAAAGGCAGCAAATAGATAGTCAACCCCCAACTCCCACACGTGGAAACATCTGCTCACATTGTGGCCACACCTGTTGGCCCAGCTCAGCTCTGGAGGAAGGCTTATCAGCATCTCTACTGTGGGTGTGACTTCCAGGAGGTCTTGCTGGCTTTATCCATTTTAGTACTGGTGTTTTTTTTTTGTTTTTTTTTTTTTTTTTAAAGAACTACTGCACTTGTTTAGGTGCAGTACAACTTTTAGTATGGAGGACAGTTGGACTTCTTTCAGACTATTTCACTGAATAAAAACCTAGCTCTTTAAAACACAGCAGCAGCAACAGCAATTACTGCATTGAGTCAAAGCTAGATTATGAAAAGTAATAAAAATGTCTATAACAGAGGCTCTTAGATTATTTGGCTGCTTTTGAGTTCTTATTTTCAAAACAAAGAAAATCTTTAAAAATTTTTGATTAATTTTATTATTTGAGGGGACAAATGTAGTTTTTTCTGCATCAGTTCCCATGTTAAGTGCTTTGTAAATGATGTGCTAGCTGTCTTCAGGCTGAAAATTAGTCCTTTTGAATAGATAAAATATAGGATACCCTCATAAATATGTTTCTTGCAATTTTGGGGACATTTTTGTTTATGAAATTCAGGAAACCTATTTTCATACCCTTTTTGGTTTTAAATAATTTTCAACATTCTTCGTTTAAAAAGAAAGGAAATACAGAAGTATCATACCTGTGATAAATTTGACACAAATATAATTAACTGAAAAAAAATATTTTTTTTTTGAAGAAAATAAAGGCTTTGATTATAAAGAGTCTCTGTCTGCAGGCCTTCTCATGCTGCAGATAGAACCTTCACATCTCCCAAGGGAACTGTTAGGAGGGGAAGCTGGGGCCAGTCCCAGACAGGCTTTTTAGCTTCCTCTCTTTGGCCTGGGGTGGAAACTAGCATCTCAAGTGATTGCTGCACAGTTATTGCTGGTCATGATCTTCAGAAACACTGGCATGCCTATTTTGTGTACAGCTTTGCTAATTTATAAAATTATGATTGCATCTGAAAATTTGACCAGGGGAGTTTAATTTAAGCAGGTAAAACTGATTCACTCATTTAATCTTCCTCACAAAGATTTATTCACCTTCTTGTCCTCTAAAACACTGAGTTTTCTTTTTAAGTTTTTAATGCAGCAAACATTATCCTACCTGCCAACTTCCTTTGGGATTTCTGCATGGTTTACTCTAATTACTCCCGATGCCAGACCTTGTGTGCTATGAACAACTTCAAAGAAAAAACTAGAAAAGGAACAGTGTGGTGATTTTTTCCCCCTTTCCTTTCCCTTTCTTTCTCTTTCTTTTTTTTTTAAAGACATGCCATCAAGGAGACAAGATAGCATTTTGTTCTCATAATGTGATGGACAAATCATATGGATGATCTATTAGGATGATGGATGGTATAAATTTTAATATGAAACATCAACTGTAGTGAATTTCTCCTAGAACGTCTTTGAAATGAACAGTCTCTGTTTGGTCTGAATTTAATAGTCAGGTCTCTAAGTTTAAAACTTCTTGGATATAAAAAATTTTGATTGATTTTAATTATGTCCATTGCAAGAACCATTAAAACCTTAGTTCAGAGTAATTGTTTCAGGAGGAACTACCTGAAAATGAAACCCATTTCTTTCCTTGAGGCTAAATAGTATCTTACCCTGGATGTCTATTTACACTATTGTCCTGTCTAAATGTTATTTCCCTACTTTCTGTTTTTCTGTTTTTATTCCATAAAGCCAAATTAACCCAATGAAATTGTTTTTGTCTGGCTCTATTTTGTTTTGCTAGAGACTCTTTATTTTCCTAAAATGTTTTGTTCAAAAGACATTTCCTATGTGTTTGCTGTGTGTGAGGATTTACATCCCTTGACCTTGAAAACCATGTTCCTGTCTTCACAAAGTTCCCTGTCTTCTATGGGTCAGAGACAAGTAAAACAATTTAAGTTATAAGACATGATGAATGCTTTGCTAGTTATGTGTATGAAGTGCTTTGGGAGCAAAAACAACAGAGTAACTAACTAACTCATAAATGTCATTTTATAATTCTAATCAAAATAGGAGTTTTATAGAATTATAAAACTTGCAAGTATGCACGGTTAAAATTAGAACTAGTTTGAAAAAATTTGATTGTTACTTCCTTGGCATATGACATTTAAAAAGTTACTTAACCACCTTGAACTTTGGTTGCCTCTTCTATAAAATACTGATGTTAATCCATACAGTTGTAGAATAGTGAGAATCAGATCCAGTAACTAATTCTGTTACTACCACTACTATTATTGACGGGTTTTCATTCTTGAGCTGTGATCAACACCTTACATTTTTTATTCAATAAACCTTCATAACAGCCTTCTGAGGTCCATATCCCACATGTTCCCATTGTACAGGTGAGGAAATTAAAGTGTCCAAGGTCAAAACCAGTTCTGTGAACCCAGGAAGACTTTAGAGCTCACGTATAGTCATAATAATGAATTAGTTCAACAGAGCTACCATTATCCTTTTTTAAATATTATTGTTGTAACTATTATTGTTGATGAAAATCTGACATCACCTACTTAAAGCCCTTCTTTTATAAAGAAAAGATCAGAGGGTTGAGTGGCTAACACATTTGGTGAAGCATGACTGGTGGAAAAAAGGACACTGAGTGTCTTAGAATATTTGTGCTGCTGTAATGAAATACCAGAGACTGGGAAATTTCTAAAGAAGAGAGATATCTCACAATTCTGGGGAATGGAAGTTAAGGTCAAGGTGCTGGCAGGTTCGGTTGTCTGGCGAGGATTTCTTTCTTCTTCCAAGATGGCACCTTATTGCTGCATCCTCCAGAGGGGAAGAATGGTGTATTCTCACATGGCAGAAAGCAGAAGAGCACCCCAGCCAAACATAGCCTGCAGGCTTTTGACAATAGTTCTCCTAGCTTAATCACCTCTTCAAGGTCCCCCTTCTTGATTACTATCACATTGGCTGTTAAGTTTCAACACCTGAATTTGGGAGGTGATGCACTTAAATCATAGCAACTAAGACTTCTAAGTAAATTCAGTATATCATATGGCCATTTGTTTTTGTATTGAATATTGGTTTTTAAATTATAAAATCATCGTTTTGGCCAGAAAAGTCAAGGTACATGGCTTGCCTCACATCAATCTTCGGAAACAAATTATTCTGAGATAAACTACAGGTTTCCCTCTTTCAGGAGGTTGACTGAGGCAGCATCTTGGAACATGGACTATCACAGGCATTTCATGACTCTGAGATGACTTAAATGTAGAGAAAGAAGGATCCTTCCCAAGGCTTAGGGAGCCAGGATCATATTTCTTTCTCTGCACGCCACAAAATCATAATGTTTCAGAAACTAAGGGACCTGGAACCTCAAATTGAACTAAATCCACATGTCACAGGAGCATAGGGCATGGCTTCATGTGAGAGGACAGAGGCAACACCAAACACTGATTGATGTGCAGAATGCTCTTGAAACAAGAACATCAAAGCCAAAATCACTGTGTTTCCTATATTGCTGAAAAAAACCTTTATTTCTTAGGCTTTTTAATTAAATCTTTTATCATTATTTGGGTATAATCTATACAGGAATCGTATGTGTTTAGGGTGTACAACCTGTCAAATAATCACCATGATCAAGCTCATTCACCTTTCTATCACTTCACATGCATACCACCTCTATCCTTTAATCCTTCTTTTTCTTCTTTTTCTCTCTCTCCTCCCCTTACCTCCCCTCCTCTCCTTCCTTTCTTCTTTCTCTCTTTCTTTCTTTCTTTCTTTCTTTTTCTTTCTTTCTTTCTTTCTTTCTTTCTTTCTTTCTTTCTTTCTTTCTTTCTTTCTTTCTTTCTTTCAGATCTCTTAATCTCTAACTCTTAGACTATCTGAAGTGTACAATATAGTGTTAACTAGTCATCATGTTGCACATTGGTCTCCAGAACCCATTTATCTTGCATAGCTCAAACTTTCTACCCTTTGACCAACATGTCCTTGTTCCTTACCACCACGGTCACCCTTGACAACTACCATTATACTCTGCTTTTATGAGTTTGCCTATTTTAGATCCTATATATGAGTCATGCAGTGTTTTTCTTTCTGTGTCTGCCTTACTTCATTTAGCAAAACATACTTCAGTTTCACTAATGTCATGAATACAGGACTTCCTTCTTCTTTTAAGGCTGAATAATATTCCATTGTATGCCAATATTTGCTACAACTTCACTACACATTCATCTTTTGACAGATATCTAAGCTGTTTCCATGTCTTGGATATTGTAAACAGTGTTGGAATGAATATGGGGGAGAGCAGGTGTCTCTGAGATCCAAATTTCATTTCCTTTGTGTATATACCCAGAAAAAGTATGGGTTATATGATAGTTCTATTTTTAATTTTTTGAGATATTTCCATGCTGTTTTACATAGGGGATTTGCCAATTTATATTCCCATTAAGAGTGTACAATGATTCTCCTTTCTCTACATCTTTATCAACGTATGTTATCTTTTATCTTTTTAATAACAGCAATTCTAACAGGAGTGTGATGATATCTCACTTCAGTTCTGATTTAAGTCCTCTTTTACTAACAAATATCTCTCCAAAAGTAACATATCCACTGTAGAGAAAATCAGATCACAATACCCATGTTTTCATTTATCTGTTTATATTTCCTTATAATTATAATTGGGCCCCTACAATGTAAGTCATACTATCTTAATGCCTTTCCATTGCTGTGCCATATACTTGAGATAAACAAAAGGAGAGATTTAACTTGGTCATGTTTTCAGAGGTTTCAGTCAATGATTCCTTGTTGGCTCCATCACTTTGGACCTGTGGAGAGACAGGTGGGGAACACAAAAGCTGCTCACCTTTCTCATCCAGAAAGCAAAAAGAGAGAGAAAGAGGCCATGTTCTGTATACCTTTTTCTAGGGCTGCCCCAACTTCTTTGGGCCTCACCTCTTAAAGTTTCTAATTTTTAAGTTTTTTTTTTAAATTAGAAGTATTTAATTTTGTGAAATTAAATTAAAATTGGAGAAACAAAACTGGAAAGTCTTAAAATTTCCAATAGCACCGCAGGCTGGCAATCTAGCCTTTGACCTATGAGCTTTTGAGGGACACAAGATCCAAACAACAAGAGCTATACAGTTATTGGTGAAATTTAATTAAATTTTCACAAACAACTTTGCAAGGTAGGCTATCTTATTCCATTTTTTAATGGAAATAATCTGAATCTTCAAAAGATGAAATAATTAGTCCAGGGTCTCACATCTTATTAAAGGCACAAGCTGGATCAAAACTCTAGTATTTCTGTCTCCAAATATGGCACCCTTTCCATAAAGTTAGATGGATTCTGGAAAAGACAGTGAGCTATTATTCTACCTGAAAGAGAAGAAACATAATCAAGGAAGAGAACAAAGAATGGACAGTTCAGGAATAAAATTCAGATCTTTAAACCCTCTTAGTGACCGGAAAATAGCCACCATCACTTGGTTTGGAAAGAACAAGCAGTTAGATAGAAGGAAGGAGGCAAAGAAGGACCCACCAAGAGCAATAACAGGTATTTCAAATCCATATACCTTTGGAACAGTACTGGGGCTGGGGTATAGTGCCTGCATGTCAGTTATCTTTACAACAGTGTGCCCAAAATATCCAACCAAAGCAACTTAGACGAGATTATTATATTGGCTCACAGTTTCAGTGCTTTTATTCTGTAGTCAGCTGACTCCATTGCTCTGGGCCTGAGATGAGATGGAGCATCATGGTAGAAGGGCAAGGTGGAGGAAAGCTGCTCACCTCATGGTGTAGGAAGCAGAGAGAGAAGGGAAAGGGCTGCAGGGAAGATGAACCCTTCTGGGACACATTTCCAATGACCCACCTCTTCCAGCCATGCCTCACCTGCGTACATTACCATCTGGTCACACTAGTCAAACTAGGATGGATTGACTAAATCACAGCTCTCATAGTCTAATCTTTTTACCTCTGAATATTCCTTCCTGCATGAACACAGGGGCTTTTGGGGGCCACCTCATATTCAAACCATAACAACCTATGTGACACCTTCACCACACAAATCAGTCATATAATATTCAAATACACCTGGTGTCTTCAAACTGCTTTTCCTACTTCTGTCCAGAAAGAAAAGAGATGTTGATCTTGCCCTTGGTTGCTGATAGAAATAACATTGTTCTTCCCTTCAATTTTTGAGAAAAAAAATCCACTCTCTATTAAATATATGTCAGATATATTATCTATCACTAAAAGAAATTCTAATATTTCACATTTGGATCTTTAGGAAGAACTTTTTTGTGTTCTTGGATTAATTAAAAAATTATAGCTCAGATAAGGGAAGGTATCATGGTTAACTATTGTAAAATGTTGTGAAAATGCTGCAAATGTATCCCATTCTGTCTAGAAATATTTTTAAACTCAAAAGTGCAGAAAGAAAAAAAATTCGCTTCAAGTCACCGGTTCTACATTTTGTGAAACAAAATTAAATTGTGTAAAATATTTCATAAGGAAGGTCTCCTACAGACTCTTTTTATATGATGACTTTTAAAAATCTCCCCCCACCCAATTTTACAATTTTTTTTAAACACTAGAAAATCTGTGGAGATGCCAAAGGGTCTTTAAGCAAAGAAGAAGTAGAAATCAATGCTAGAATTATTATTTTGAACACCGTATTGACAGCTATAATAAAGTTATAGCAACTAGACCTGGGAATGTAAAGTCGGTTAATGGACTTTATTTAGACAACATCAGATAAGGACATTAGTAATAACTGTTATCTTGAAGGATAACCTTAAATTCAAGAAAATGTTTCCCCAAACACAAGTTGTTGTGAATTCCTTTCCCTTTTATCTTACAGTAGGCAGAAGATTGCAACCTCCTATTATGAAATAGCATCATAAAATGCAGAGCACAGCCACCCTGACGAAAACCACCTTTCTCCTCTGCTGATACAGACAAACTAGCAGTAAATGCTTTTTGAGCTCCTGGCGTGCAGATAAATTCCTACGGACGTCCCCAATTGGACTGAGAGATTGAGAGACACAAGGGAGAGAATAGCTGAGGCCAGGAGAATTTAACATGGCAATTAGCAACCCTTTGGCTTCGCTAGACCCCACAGCACAAGACAGGATGCAAGGAACCAAAAATCTCTCCAGCAGAGTAGATGATAAATTGGTTGGGTCCCTGGGGTTGCTGGACACAGTTATTATCCAATGGCAGCTCTGGATGGTGTGAAAGTCTATGTAGTAAGGTCAGAAAATGAAACAGGGCTTTAAATTCCCAAGGAGAGCTTCTTTGCTTACGTCTCAATTGGTGTGCCCTCTCCCCTTGTTTTGGAAGGCTCCGGATCACATCACATAATCTGTATTACCTTCTCTATCTGAACAAATAGCCTCCAAAACATCAAGTATATAAAGCAATCGTAACTATTATCACCGTGATTCTGTCCTTGAAAAGTTAGAAAAGTAAAAGATAAAATTGAAAATAAAAATATTTAAAGACTCACAAAACTTTGCTGCTTTTTTATTTCCTTTTTTTTTTTTTTTTCCTTCTAAGCAGAGGGAGGGAGTGTAGGGAAGAAGACTCAATCTTTTGTATCAATAATGAAAACTGCTTTTAGGTGGTATTTCGGTCATCATGTATGACTCATAACACAATACTGTATTGAAGAGAACTCTTCATGTTTCTCAATTTCTTAGGGTCTCAGTATTCTCATCAGAAAAGTGGGGCTAGTAGTATTGTCTGTTTACAACGATGTGATGAGTAAATGGATTCATATATGCAAAACACTGAGTGCTTGGCACCTAGGAAGTTCTCAGGTGTGTGGGTGGTGGTGGTGATTATGATGCTGATATTGAAAAAGAAAATGATCATGATAATGACAGGTTTTAATGTCGCTCTAGATAGATTTTATAATCCATAAGGTAAGGATCATGTCTGCCTATTTTAGGGCTACAACCCCAGCATTTAAGCACACTGCTAGAAGTGAGATAAATATTTATTGATTGACAGAATGAATGATCACATTAGTTTTTTAAATGCTGAGTTCCACACTTGTGTTACTATTGATCTAACTTAATCATGAGGATTATTAGGGGTCATTAAAAAGGAAGAGGGAAATATATTTAGTAACATCATTGTCTTCAGGACGCATTTATTGAGGGGCTACTATGTATAAGGCACTGTGTTTGGAATATCAATTTGTAATGGGCAGTAAAAAAAAAAAAGACAAGGTACAGAAGATAACCTAACATGAATACTATATATATCTCCATATATATATTTAATTACATATATTCATATATATTCTAATTATATATATTAAATTATAACTATATATTAGATATATATACACCCACATAGATATACCTAATTATTCATATATATACCTAATTGAGTATATATCATTAGAATATATATATGTATGAAAGGGGCCATGTGAGAATGCTATAGACATTTCAATTGTATTTTTTTGCATATACCTAATAAACTTCAAAATGTCAATGTCAAATACCTCTTTATACCCCTTCTCTTTCCCTCCTTCCATCTCTCTCCTTTTCTTTCTGTCTCCTTTCTTCCTTCTCTTTCTCCCATCCTCTCTCCCTCCCTCCTTTCTTTCCTTCTCCTTCTCCTTGTCTTTCTCCTTCTCTCTCTTTCTCCTTTATCTTTTTTTCTTTCTTTCTCAGCAGGCCACATTCTTAAAGACCACATTCTTAGATGCCTTAGACTAACTAAAACAGAGAAAATGTAAAACACTGACAATGTGAATCTTTCTAAGAAGCTGGTCCTTGAGATTTTCCACTAGGCACTACTGTGGTTGGCATGCTGAGCCACCTCTGGAGTGAGATGGGAAGCCCACTCACGCTAGGATTTCTCCCAGAGTCTGATAGCACTGGCCACAGCAGTCACGACTGGCTTATGCTGAATGACTGAATGAGGACTCTGACCTGTCTAGCCAGTTCTCCTCACTTTCAGAGAACTAGGGTGATATTTGGTGGGTCATTTAGCAGTGGCAGTGTTAAAACTGAATGCTAGTTTCTTGATCTTTTTATCTTTTGAGATACTCATTCTCCCTGACTTTCTTATATTGAAATTAAGTGAATTGAAATTGAATTAATTTGAAGTTGAAAGCCAGTGCTAGATGTGTGAACAGTCTTTGGGCCAAATTTAATAGTCCAATGTCTATGTTTAAAGTTCTCTTGAACTTGTAAAATCTTAGTTCAATACAATAATTTCAGAAGGAAGTGCCTGAAAATGAATCACATTTCCTGTCCTAACAGTGTCTGAAGTTGAATGGTCATTTTTTCTGTGCCCTGACAAAATGACTTTTGCCTAGCTATGCTGTTCACAAAGCCAACTCATTTTTTGCTGTTTCCTGTTTGTTTGTTTTTGTGCTTTCATTGTTCTGTCATGAATAGATGATTCTATCATCATTCAATTTCCTTGACAGACATTTAGTAATTGATTCTGTGGGCTGGGCACTCAGAGACACAAAGTCAAATTGTGCTCCAAAACTCCCCTGGCAATGCTTTGTCTAAAGTGACTGCTCTTTTTGCTCCTCTACTCCCTGTGCCCCTTGCCTGTCCTGTTTCTCTTTGTATTACACATAACCTTATATGTTGTTACATATTCATCTGCCTCATTTGCATATTATTTTTCCCATTGCATGGTTAAATATGCCAAGGGCAGTGCTTGATACAGAGTAGGGACACAAAAATATACCTCCTGAAATAATTATTGAACATTAGAAGGAACCCTTTACTATGCATTGCATTCTTTAAACTAGGGGGTCACAGAGGTGTTCACTTTCTAGTAAATCATTGAGCTGTATATTTTCAACTTGTGGGTTTCTTTGGGTGTGTGTTATACTTAACAAAGAGGAAGTTTAAAAACAAAACAAAACAAAAACAACAATAACAAAAAACCTCCCAAACTTTTAAAAATCACATTACGTTAGTACTTACTGGCTATACAAAACAGTTCTTCACGGCCAAGGTCAAAATGGCCTGCTTCAACAAAATTTCTGTATACTGTGTTGCCAAAGCTTTGTCTAGATAGCAAAGTAACTGTCTAACTACTCATTTGCAAACTGAAAATCTTCATTAAGTGACTATTCCATTGTCCTTACCACATACAAATAAATTTAAGGGCATACTATTCTTTAGATGATGACAACTTTCCTGAGGCCAACTGGTATCAAAATGAGGAAGTGGTAACCTATCTTCTCAGGCCCTGAGAATACCTACAGAGCTGGAGATTTTGGAAAGTCTTTTTGAGAGAGAGTTGAGGTCTTCCCAAAGGAAAGGTGGGTAGGAAGATTCTGAGGAAGGTGAGTAGGACAAACACTTAGTCCTGGTGGGACAGATCTTCTTTCAGACTGAAAGTGGGTAAAATGCTATATCCAGAACCAACATAAAAAGTCACGAATGCAATGAAAAAATTTCAGTTCGGCTCCACTATTCTAAATAAATTCATATGATGATTATATTCTTCCTTTTACAGCATCAAACTGTTTTATAGAGGTGTGGCTGGCAAGGTTGGTGGGCATACCACTTGGAGAAAAAGGTGGTGTGTGCTTCTGGCATTCTTAGCTTTGCAATCCAAGTATGTCTCATTAAGAAACCACCTCTGCCTGCAGCACACATGGGCCTGAGTGCCCGTGCCAGGACTTCATGTCCACAGCTATGGTTACATCTGATAAACACCTTAGGGCCAGTTACATTAAATAAATGTCTTTATCGCTGATGAAAGCCAATGTTGTAGAAACCAAAGAAAATAATTATGTTCTACTTAAGGGCAGTTTATTTCAAATTCTAGCTAGGGTCCCACTGTGGCCTCTGCTTACATTTTTCAAAATTGATTTTTCACTGTATGAAGTTAGTCTGAAGTTACGTGTGGCATTTCCTCCCAGTAACAATGATACAGTGTCTTTGAAACATTTCCTGGTATTTCCCATTTTTCTTTCTTTCTGTAATATTCATTTCTTTGACACATTCTTTCCAGGAGAACTTGTATCATGGTTCTACCCTGCTAACTGTCGCCCTGTGTGACCCAGGGAGATGGGGAATCAGAAACTTTTACAAGCAGAATTTTAATTACTCCTTGGAAAGGGAAGGCTTTGCTCGCATTAGTCTCCCCTCAATAAGTCTTACTCACTTTCACACACAAAGCATTAAGGCCTGCACTAATCGGTTCCTGTTGTATTGCTCCCCAAGGCAGACTTGGGAAGGAGAAGTTGGTCTTTAGAGCTTATCCAAGCTCCCTGCCTCTCTCTTCTTTCTTCTCTTCTCTATTAAGGATGTTTGCTGTCTGCTCCTTCCCTGAGGCCCCAAGCACCAGCTTCCCTAGGTCTGGAATTTGACCCAGTCCTTCCCTCATGGCTTGACATTATGGCACACATCTACCCAGATTCCCTCAAAGTTCACCTGCCTATGTCCTCACACTTGAGTTTTCTGTTTCTTGTTTCCAAAGGTAGCTATGGAAACACTAGCTATTCACATCTAACAAAGGGTCTATAGTAGTCCCTCACCCCAAACCAGGGCTTTACTTTCTATGGTTTTAGTTACATGCAGTCAACTGTGGTCTAAAATTATTAATTGGAGAGAGAGAGATTATATATTATTACAATTGTTCTGTTTTATTACTTGTTAATCTTTTATGGAGTCAATACATAAATTAAACTTTGTCACAGGCATATATAGAGAGGTATAGAAAGAATTTGGTACTATCTGCAGTCTTAAACACCCATTGAGGGCCTTGGAACACATTTCCTCAGACCAGGGGGACTACTGTATCCATGTTTTTAGAGACAGGTATCTACAGACTTGGAAAGAGAAGGCCTCAATTCACATTCCAACTCTTCCGCTGAGGGTTTGGGTGACAAATCTCTTAGTTTATAAACCTTGGTTTTCTCACCTATAAAATAAAATGGGGTTGACAATACATTCTGTGGTGTTACAAGGCTCAAATTAGTTAAAGTAGGTGAATATGCTTGCAAATTGTAAATTTTCCAGCTGTACAATGTTGTTTTAACTAATGACATGGGAGAGAAACTTGGTCTTTCTCTGCAGTCCGCATGAAGCTGTGGCCTGCTCCACCACCGTGCAGAGTGTAGGGCTCTTGCTGGAGGGCAAAGGATGGTTTGTTCTTAAGACTTCAGAAATGAACACCTGTTTTAGTCAGCTTTTTCACTGTTGTGACTAAAAGACCTGACAGGAACAATTTTAAGAAGGAAAAATTTATTTTGGGGGCTCACAGTTTCAGAGGTCTCAGTCCATGCAAGGCTGGCTACACTCCTCAGGGCTTTAGGTGACGCAGAATATCATGGCGGAAGGGTGTGGCAGAGACAAGCAGCTCAGGACATGGCCATCACTAAGCAGAGAAAACACTAAGTTCAGCTCACCACATATATACCCCCAAAAGCACACCCCCCATGACCCACCTCCTCCAGCCAGACCCTACCAGCCTGTAATTACCACTGCAGTTACCAGTGCATTAATTCCCTGATAGGATGATTAATACATTGAATGGGTTAAGGCTTTCATAACCTAATCATTTGTCCTCTAAATCTTCTTGCATTGTCTCACACGTGAGCTTTGGGGGGGATACCTAATATCTAAACCGTAACAGCATCCAACTTCTCAATTTGAACCCCATGCCCTGTCCCTGCTCCTAAATTTTTCATTCAAGAATGCTTTAACTTCAGTCTGCCTTCAGTGGGAAAACTCCAAGAAACCCAATCCTCTCTGGGTAGGTAACTTAGCTAGGAGAATCAGAGCACACACAATGATAGAATTTATAACCTGGGAGTAAGAACCCTGCCTCTCTTCCAGGTCAGTAACCCCTAAATAAGTTCAGGGCAAGTGGCACTTTGGAGATACGGAACATGCCTCAAACTCTTTAGGAACCTCAGGTCAGAGAAGTGGCACTTAATTGAATGTTGTGTGGCATTATGTGATGTCTAGGTGGAGCAAGTTGTCAAGGGAACCCTCTTTGCACAAAGTTTTTGAAAATGAGGGTCAGAGGGCATCCTCCCACCCGTGTCTGTGCCTCCTACATGTTTCTATAACATGTAAATATCTGTTTTGAGATGCCAGAGAAGAGCAAAGGAGAAGAAAAAAATATTCCGAAAGCTAAAACATTGAACAACCCATGCCTTATGCAATCCTTATGTCAGTATCTCTGAGTAGTGCACCTCACATCATGCTGGACTTCTGCAGAGGAACAAAACTCAGACAAGTTATCATTCCATAAGGCTCAGGTCAATGCAGAGGGTTACCTGGTCAGCACTGTAGAATTCAGCAAGGAATTCCAATGTTCATGAACCTTCTGGCCTTCTGTCTTATAGAATTGACTCTGAGTTTCAATTAAAATGAAATCTAAAAGAAAAATCCCCAAGGGTCAATTTCATCAGGAAAAAAAAAATGCTTTCAATGATTTTTATTGGCTTGAGATTTTGCCACTGATACTCAGAGCCATGTCTTGACCTGATTCCAGTCTTAAAAATAACAAAAAATTCAAATGTCTCAAATCTCTAAGTTGAAGCTTCTTCCTATGGGTTGAATTTAAAACTCATTGGTGTAATAAAACCACTATTTAAACTTTTTATCAATGGAAAATTCACAGAAATAGAGGTTCCTGCCTCTACTAAGATGAGTGTTCATTAATGCCTTCTCTTAACTGATGATAATCACTGTGTGTGTCCAATATCATGCAAGTTTGTTGCCATCAAACAATTATTAGCAATGCATGATGAACATATTATGGGTAAACTTTTCTCTTTAGTTCCAAGGAAGGTTGTAAGGCTTCCTAATCAGCTCTTTGAATTAGTGTGCTTCCTAGAAAACTTGTTGGAGAGGTATGTGAGCAGGGTAGCTGCCTCTGTTTTTCTAGTATTACTGCAGCTTCAGAGCAAAGCTCATGGGCTCATTTGAAAATTCTTTTAGTGTTTTCATCCTAGCTCATGGCACCACATTATATTTTGGTGTATAGAAAGCACAGTATGTGAGGAGGATAATATCATATCAAAAAGAACCCTGGAGATAGCTGTAAAGTATACCAGTTAGCAACTCGGCAGAGAACCTTCCATCAAACAACCTGAAGTGAGGTTGCTTTGTTCATTAAACTGACCCTACATGAACCATTATTGCTATTTGGCTCTGAATTATTAAAAATCAGTAGCAAGATTTAGCACACCTCTAACTCCAGGCTCTCCTGTTCTTCAAGATAAAAACAGTCTCTCTTTGTGCTAGTTAGAAAACATATGTGAACGTACTAGCACTCAGCTTCTAGTGATAACCTTGTTAGTGTCTATATAACTGCATGTAACCACTCAGCATGACATCCTTTTCCATTTCTCTTTATGAATAATTTTGTTATACCTCATCCATTTTCTAGTGCTCTTTATTACAGCATGCTACTACATTTATTAGAGTTCCCATCAGAGAATTCTTCTTGTTATCCTTAATAGTGCCATGTACTGCCCTCTCTTGCCTGTAAAGCTGGCACTGTTCAAAGCACATTTATTAGTTTATAACCCTTACATTTAAAATTCCTGCCAAGAACTTCCTAGGTGAAGAATAAGTTTGCAATAAATATTCACACACACCACCGCCGCCGCCACTGCCACCACCACTACCACCACCGGCACCATTCCTTCTTTTAAAATTACAGTGCCACACCACTGCCTTTTATTCTACAGGCATTAGAAAAGAAGTAGGCTAATAATTATGCACTTACACCCTTTAGGACCAAGCACTCTAGCAAGCTCCAAGGAGAAGGTCCTTTGGTTCTAGAACACACCTAGGACTTGAAGCTTTGAGCTGATTTGGGTTTCATTGTGCAGACTACCTCACACTGATTAGAAACAGAAATAGGCTGCCCTAATTTACTATGATTTTTTAACAGTCTAATCCCAAACCTTTTGAGGTTGCCCTGATTAGATATTAGCTGTGTGACATTGGCTTGGTTTGGGTGCCCTGGAGGATCACCTTTGTAATATAGCCCTCCACATGCACAGATACAGAAAATGAGTGGCACCCATCCCTTTGTTGGTTAATCACCTATATGTAAAAAGGAAAGTCCCTGCCCCCTCAAGGGATAGAGCAGTGGAACTGTTTGTCCTCTAGTCTTCAGAGGTGGGAGTGAAAAGATTAGAAAGGTGGAAAGAACATTGCCACTGGGAGCAAGAAGAGAAAAGTAATTAGTAGATGGAAAAAAGCAAGGAATGACACTATACCATATCATACCAAAAATCATTCAGCAATGGAATTTGCCAAATGTGCATTCACATACAACCTAAAATTACTAGAAGCTTTCATCGCTTTTGTTTCAAGTGGATTTACTCCTGCAGTCTCCAAACAATAAAGTGCATTGTTACAGGAAGACAGAAAGGCAGACATGCCAACCATTTCATAATTTTCAGAGCTCACAAAACCCTTATTATGCAGCTAGCTTCCCAAAGTCCTAATGGATAGCAAGAGACAGCCATCACCAATAATGGGACCATGTCATCAGGGAAAATCTACTGGGCTTCACTCATAATTAGGTTGTTTGATTCCCAGAGATGTGTGTTCTCTACTACCAAGTCCAGGAACTGCTTCGTATACCATCAAGAACTGTCCTTGGACATACAGGAAGCTCATACTCTCCATCTCCTGTCACTAGCTGTTAATTAATATTTTTCACTAAGCCTTATTTTTCTACTTTTTCTTCCCCCTTCTCTCTTTGCTGTTGGCATCTACAATACTCATGTTTCTGTGGAGGAGTATTTGCTCAAACTAGATTTTACCACTGTTATTACCATTTTGAGATCACAAGCAGAGGTGGCAGATTTAGAAACAAAATGTTCAGGGGCGGTAAAAGCCCAAATTTGGATGTATCCATGTTGGTTATTTTTACACTCATTCATAATAATGACTGTCAAAATGGTGGCAGTTTTTGTTTGTTTCCATTTTTAAGTCTTGGTCCTCCACAAAAGACAAACACTTCATCTCTTTCCCTTTCTTCCTATTTATCTGCTTCCTGATGTTGAGTTCTTCACAACTGCATCTGTAAGTACTGGTTGCATGATGTGTTCCATTTTAAGCAAACTGAAGGCAGTGTTTTACCTTAAAAGGGAAATTACCCACTGCATATATCCATGTGAAAAAAAAAAGTATGTAGAAGTTGCTCAAACTAATGCTTGATGTTCTTATGACATGAATTCTAGAGCTTTGGTGAAAAGTGTGATATTAGTATTTGAGGGGCAAGTACAAGAACTGGCTCATAAAACCCTCGTAAGAAGTCTTCTCTAATAGACCTGTAAAGAAACCAAGTAAAATAGGTCCAAGAAATGTATTTGGTACAGAATCAAAAGAAGTACTAGAAGGAGAAAATCCAGGAAAACAAATCTTTCTAGAAGACTCCTTATGCTAATGAGAATAGAGACAGAAAAGGAGGAGGCATAAATACCAAGAAAATGAAGGAACGAATCTTAAGACTTAAGAAAAATAATGGAAGGGGACTCCAGAGGCTGGGGTAACACTGGGATCAAAGGCCAGTAAAAGAACTAGTCAATAACTAAGCATAAATGTGTACCAAGAGCAGGTGTTTTTATTTTTGATATATTTCACTTAGTGTAGGGACTGTTGGTAAGAGTAGAAAATGATGACAAAGATAAGAAGGAAAATAGTCCATATGTAAACACAAAGTAAGTCACAGCCAATTACCTCTACAAGATGGTTCAAGATAGATTGAAGATGAAATTGATTGCCATTTGACTACAATTGATTTGCACATAATGCAAATTTTACGGTAGACTTACAAAATTGCTCCCAGATGCTCATGAGTTCCTGCTTAGATAAACACAAGAGGTCTTTTGACACCTAAAGTTGTTCCATCTGGGGCCTTTTCATGGGGAGTCTTTGGATAAAATAGGTATCCATCTATATTAATTCTTAAACCCTTCTCAAATAAGATGATTGTGGGGTTTCTTCATCTATTTTGCCCCTATTTCATCTTATTAGTTTCTTCAAAATGTTTTAATACAACAAACCATTTTTCTTCCCTTTGGTAAGAATAAGTACATAATTTTGTGGTTCCTTTATTTGGTCTAGCAGCTAAGATTTTTCCTGAATGACAATTTCTCCAGCTCTTTATCACTCACTATAGAACCTGCCCGGAGGTTAGCTTGGACCCTAGGAAAAATCAAGTACAAGTTGAAGGCATACTATTCATCTTTTATTTATGGAGATTGTTTACCTTAAGTTCTTGAGCCAACTGGGAAGCAAGTTAAGAATTTTTATGGTTAGATGAAAATCTGAATTCCTTTGATGATTGTAATATTTGTCTAGTAACTACCTGCATGTGTCATTGGTGGTAGTTAATGATTAGAAAGGGTTAGTGAAAGTAGTTTCTCAATATTCTTACACCGATGTGTTTTGTTAACATTTCTTAGATTCTTAAGCTCAACTACCACAAAAAAAAAAAAACAGGCCCTGTCAGGGCCATATTTCCCCTCCAATATGAGAAATGCTAATTTCCAATTTACCATATTCTAAGACTTTCTCTTTAAATTTTGTATTCATTTCATAGTCATCTAACTCTTATTTGTTATGTATGCATAAGTAACAGTCATTGAAAGTCTAATCTTTGTTTCTATGGAATGTACTGCTATTAGTTTCTCTTAGCCCTTGACAGCCTAGGAATTGCAATCCACCAAAGCAATTCAAGCATTGAGAATAAATGGAGTTCACTCTACAGTTTCCATTTTGGACTTACCCCTATAAACTTTTACCTAAGATTCCTGGTGAAGATTATGTTCTCTGATCACCCAGAACCAACAGAAGGCTATGAGCAGAAGGGGAAGATTCATGACTGTTAAGGATGACCAATATTCTGGCATAAATGTCACAGTGTGAAATATGTAGCTGTATTATTCATATGAAAGTTTGCATGATTAAATAGAAGCATATTGACAAATATGGGATAAGTCAACTTTCTTCATGGATTTCTTGTTATGAAAGTCTTTTATGTTACCTGAATCAAATAAAATAGTCCAAACAGAAACAGGTTGTTTGCTTAATGGTCTGTGAAACTAGGACCAATGATTGCACTTTTAATTTCTGGCACTAAGGCTCTCAAACATTTAATAAAATCATCACATTGCTGAAATTTCTTTTCTTGCCTCTGTACCCTGTTATGGTTCAGAGATTAAATTTCAATAATGCAATCAATAGTGTGATGAGGAGAGTGTGGCTTTCTTTTCAGGGATGCATTTCTCGGAGAAATACAGGGAACCATTTTTTCAACTAATATTCGAAAAGGATATAAGCAAAGGCAATACCTTCCAGCTCTCCCTAATCCTACTCAAAGACTCCTCTACCCTTGAACTCAGTACTTTCCAACTCTTATGAATTATTCATTCCTATCCAAAAACAAAACCTCAAAATACCAAAAAATCTAACCACCTTCTATATACAGACTTTGTCAATTATATTACCCCATATATCTCTATGGTATACATGAGTATATGTACATACATGCGCACAAAGTATAAAGTTATAGAACTGAGATAAAAATTAAATGAACATTTTAAAGAATTATTAGCTAATATCTCAAGGTATATTTTCCATTTGAGGTTTATTGTTATGGTGGTGGATGATGGACCCATATTTCAAATCATTTTTCTTGATCTTTCAAAAATGTATTTGCCAGACGCGGTGGCACATGCCTATAATCCCAGCACTTTGGGAGGCTGAGACTGGAGAATCGTGAATTCAAAGCCAGCCTCTGCAAGGGTGAGGCACAAAGCAACCCAGTGAGACCTTGTCTCTAAATAAAAGACAAAATAGGGCTGGGGATGTGGCTCAGTGGTGGAGTGCCCCTGAGTTCAATCCCTGGTCCTCCCCCCAGAAAAATTATTTTAGAGGAAATATTGAAAAAATCCAAATAAATCTTCATGGTTTTGACTTATAAAGTTTATTCTGTGAGTGGAAATGTCAGATCTGTACTTTTCCCGCATTAACCTGGGTTTGCATTATGGTACTACCTTCAATTAATGTTATTTCTTAGGAAACTTGTGAGCCTCTTGTTAGCTCTTAGTTAAAACCTGATAACATAATCCATAAATTGACACCACTAGCCACACATAAGCTAGAATCATACCATAAGAAGCTGAAAGTAAACAAATAAATTGAAGGTGACTTTGTTAATGATTTTGCTGTACAAAATTATTACCCTTTTCCCAAGGACACATGTCTTCTGAAATAGAATGAGTAAGAATCATTTTAATCTGTTTACTTAATCTTAGTAAATATTAATTTCATTCTTATTAACAATATAGACTGTAAGCATGTGTATAAGCTATATTACTTTCTCCTCTACCTCAAGGATCACCTGGTACAATAGATCTGTCTATATATGCAAGTTTGGAGGCCATTATCCTAATTGATAGACCTGAGTTTGGTCTCACACCTCACTTCTTCTAATTTTTAATAATGTCTCTGGGTAATTTCATGATACTCTGAAGATACAAGATGTATCACCATCCCAGACTTCTCTTTAGAGGTAGAGCTCACATATGTAATAGCTATTATCTACTGGATACCTCCATATAAAAACCTATTTTTAAAACCAAACTTTCATTTGTGATTAATGATTCTACTATCCATCCTTTACTCATGTCCTTGAACCCTTGACCTCCTTTTTATGCCACATTTATATAAATAGATTCTTTTTCTCTAAGCTGACACTGCTGAGCCTTAGTTCATACTTTGCTTCTAGACTAAGTGATGGAATTTGCCTGTGATTTCCTCCAGTCTTAATATCATTCAACAAATCCTCATACTATTGCTGTATGATCTTTTTAAGAGACAAAAATTGTGTTACTTTATTTAATAATTCCACATTAATGGCTCTCCTTTGCCCACAAGATAAAAGAGTTTTTCTCGAGGTCGAATACTTTCCATGAGTTGGCTATTGCCCTTCTCTGCTGCCTTACTTCTTAACAATCTTCTTTCACACTGTGGACTCAATTCATTCCAAACTATTTGAAAATCCTAAAGGCATCATAGTGTTACACATAAATCTGTCCATTCTAGGCTTTCCTCATGCCTAGTAAGCTCTCCATCTTCAACTCATGCTCATCAGGAAAACTCCTACTCTTGAAAGGCCTAAACTTTTCACCTCGAAAGCTTTCTTGATGCAGGTGGAATTGTCTTTATTCTATACCAGGCACATCTATTTTACTCTACTTTAATTGATTTACTTATTTTTTCCCCACTTGATGGTGACCTTTTTGGAAGGAGTCATTTCTTATTAATGTTTTTACAATCTAGACAAAACTTATATAGCAACAAGATATGTCAGTAATTATGTGTGTTAATAACTGGTCTAGGAGCTGAGGATTCATACACAAAAATCTCTGAGTTCTTGCAGCATACAAGTTGCAGATTTTGTTGACATTATAATCTATATATAAAATACACTATAGTTTATATCACATTGATTATACACAAAATTATATCAATGATATCAATTGTGAAAGTGGTAAAGATTACTTTGGAGTCACCAATCTGGCCATAAACTGAAAATCCACTCTGCCTTCTAACAAAAAAATTCGTTGCTTAAATCAGATCTAGAAGAGTTCGTATTCACTGAATGCAATTTACCTGGCATAATATTTTTCCAAATTACAAAATAGAAACATTTATAGATGATGAAGTATATTATCTTTGAAATGGTTTTTAGTGCTGGGGATTGAACCGGAGACTGAACATGCTAGGACAGACCTTTCCCACTGAGCTACACCCCTCCTGCCGTGCCCTTTGTGATATTGGTTACTAACCTGCACCTTTCAAGACTCATTTTTCTGATAAATAAGGCCTGAATACAAATTAGATTCTCAGTAGTTATTTGTGCATGTGACTAAATGAATACTAACCAATTAACAGGGTCAAGAATCTATAAGATTTTTCTAAGTTCTCTTCAAAAAATATAACTAGATGACTAATTAAATAATCCAGAGCGGATGTCATTTTCACCCTACACATTTCATGTGATGCTCAGTGTTCTACTTCAATCTCCCAAATCACAGGTCCACAAGCCTGATGCTGTGGCTTTGGCAATTTCAAAAGCTTTTCCAGATACAGTGATGATTGATGACCATGTTCCAGATCCTGCACCGTGTTTTACATGGATTGTCTTGTTGAATCATCATAACAACTCCATGAGTTGGCACTATTACTCTTTCCATTTTATAGATGAGGAAACAGATTTGTAGATGTTTAACAAACTCCCTATTGTCATACTTTAAAAAGTACCAGAACAAGAATTTGAACTCACACATGTTAGCCATGAAATATCTTCAGTCTAACCTGTGCTTCACTGAAACTCATTCAGGACACTGATACTTAAAATGAGGTTTGAATGTATACAAAACCACCAAAACCTGTCTGCAAACATACCTATAATCAACTGGGATGAGGGATGTGCACAAATACATAATAGAAGCTGAAGATGGAAAAGGGAAGAAGTGCTAATTGCAAACTGATTTTGGAAGTCGTCAGACTTCAACCTCAAAAAGTTTCAAGTAAGAACTTGTCATTGGCTCTGGAAGAATGAAGAGAAAATAGTACCACAACGATTATTGTTGACATTGTTTATGGGGAAATACATAAACAATTTCTGCCTCTGCTTCATGTCACTTTTAAATTCATGCTGGTATGTTCAATGTTAAAATGTCCTGATGGTGTTCAGAAGCAGCAGAGTAGACTGTACGGAAGGGCCCAAAATACATCACTGCTATTTGAGATTAATATATTAAGTATAAACTGGTCTATCAGGTTAGCTGTAGTTACCAAGCACAGGAATGATGAATGAGACTTGGGAAATCACGTTTTGAAGGAATATTGAATTTGGATTTGGTGAGCTTAGGATAGAATCAGAAAAATGGAAATCAGAGTAGATGATTGAGAAGAATAATGATAGGAAGACAGATACAAGAAGAACCAGAAACAAATTCTACCCACTTCTATTTCTGATAGTTGTTTCTATGACGTTGCAACTTTTAAACACCTAAAGCTATTCACACCTCAGAAATAAGTTTTTTCTATGATGAGCAAGAGGCCTTCAAGTCAGGCTTATGCTCAAGTCTGGGTTCCAATTCTTGCCAGCTCTGCAAACTTCGCTCATTTGAACCCCTGCTTTCTCTTCCTTTAATGGAAAAAATACGTCTCAAAATGACTTTGAGAATTGAAGAGGTAACATATAACAACTACCTACCAGGTATATAATATACCTACCAGGATAGGTATAGGACATAGTAGGTACTCTGTAAATTTCAATTCTTTTTCTCTCCAGTAAGAAATCACACAATGAAACGAATACATCATTTATAGGCAATTAGTTCACACACTCACATACACAAATCACTGGTTTAGGAGCAAAAGAGGAAACAGGCACCATTCACACGGAAAATATCAACATTAAGCTTGGACCCTGTTTCTTCTTATATGTCTTGCTAAAAATTTAAAGCAATCCTGAGAAAAGAGGATGCCATTCAACAGTCACAGATCTCACAGGGCAGCTTCTTTTTAAGAAGCACGCTGCCAAGGGGCTACTAGGAAATCTCCCTGTCTACCCATTAAGCTGATTCTTATCTCTGGGGAAAGTTGTTTAGAAGAAACTTGAGGTTTTCTTTAGAGTTAAACATGCCTAATCCTAAATGATAAGACTTTTGAAAAGTAAGATCTGAGGCTAACATCTGCTTGAGACTCAAGTTACCCAAGATCAAAGATTTGCTCTTTGCCAGGGATGCCACCTTCTAGTACAATGTGCATATTTTTCCCACCTGGGATTCAAATTTTTCTTCATCTCATTATTTGTAAGTAATATGGCATTTCAAACAACCCAATCCATTTCCTTACACTGTGTCTAGCAATAAATAAATGAAAGCTCAGCATACATATGTATACTTTTTTATGGGAGGGGGTATTAGAGATGAACCCCAGGTGCTTAACCACTGAGCAACATTCCTGACCTTTTTATTTTTTATTTTGAGACAGAGTCTCGCTAAATTACTTTGGGCCTCACTAAGTTGCTAAGGCTGGCCTCCAACTTATGATCCTCCTTGCCTCAGTCTCCCAAAAGGAGACTGGAATTATAGGTATATGCCACCATGCCTGGCTCTAATGATTTTATTTTATGTTAATTTTTAGGTGCTTTAAAATGCTACTTCACAATCAGGATATCTAGATAAAAATTTTAAAAATTACTCAGCCCTCTAAGAAAACATTAAGATAGCAAATACAGAGTTTTCTTTTTAAATGTGCTGGTTACCATTCTAGATGTTTTCCATGTATTGACTCAATCCTCCAAAAAGCTATAAGATAATTACTCTTAGTAACTTCACTGTGCAAATAAGGACTTTTCATTCAAAGAGGCTGAATAATTTGCCCCCCAAGGTGAAACAGTTGATAAATGCAAAAGTTGTCCTGGCCGTCTAATCTTCGCCATATACCACCATTCCTCATGGTACTTAGAATACATTGTACAAAATAAGGCAACATCTTCCTGGTGTCAACATTTCCCTAGCGCAATGGAATTCTTGTCCTGTTCCACCCTTTACCCCATCCCTTAAAGATGGGCAGGCAACTTTCTTACAATATAGAGAGATATGATTGCAAAATTTACTGCCAGGTTGAGACCTTGCATGCCACACTAAATTTTTATGACAGTTATAAACACCTAAAAAATCTAAGTCTATCACGGGACTGCTTATAAATCCTAATAATAACTCTTGACCAAGTAACATCATGAAAGAATCTAGTGGCTCAAGTCAAGTAAGCAAGAACAAAAGTTTGGATAATTTCTTTAGTTCCATGCTCAGCTCTTCCTCCCTCTCTCTGCAAGATATTAAGAGAAGTGGAAAGTGAGAAGAGTTGGAGGAGAAAGGAAGCTTCCCATAGGATGCCAGTAGATCTAATTTTCTGAACTCTAGTTTTCTTTTAAGTAAAATGGTATTCAGTACATTGTGAAGCTTTGAAATTCTATTTTACTAAATCCGCTCAGGATTTAGGAGGCCAATTTAATAAGTGATTGTAGATTTCCCGCCATCCGAGTGCTGCCCGAGGAGCGATTCCCCTGTTGTGTGTTTCTTTTTAAGTACTGAAAGGCCTGGGGAAATACTAAACAGAATTACAAAAATGAATTATACAAGATGTGACTTTAAAGTAATGAGACCAATTCTAAAGGCCACACCTGAAAATCAATGATATTACCATAATCACACTGCACCTTTAGTTAAAAAGGCACACCACACCATCCGCAGGATTAGAGAACAAAAAAGGATTAGAAGAATACACTCCAAACTCAGAATAGTGGTTACCTCTGGGATTCAAAGGGACTCTAGTTTACTCTTTAATGGTCTAATTTTTTAAGTGCAGTGTGTTTGTGTGTGTGTTTCCAAAAAGATTATCTGATTTTGGTCTAAAGAGCACTTAAACCAATTCAAAACAAAACAAAAGAATGGTTGTTCAACTTTTTTTTTCTTCAGGAATATTCAAAGAATGTGATTTCATGCTTTCAAGAAGTAACCCTCCATGGCTTTGATTCTTAGTGAATACTGCATTCTAACATCACTTTCGTTTTGGGGTTGGCATATCGCCGCTAATCAGAAACAGAATAACTTCGTCAGAAGTGGAATCTCTGTTTTTGTTGTTGTTGTTGTTCTTATTTATTTACTTATTTGATGTACTTTAGAACCTTAACATATTTCTTACTAGAATTCATTCATTAATTTATTTAGTCAGGCTCTCTAATTTATTGAAGAGCTCCATCATTCATTTCAGTTGATTTGCGACATTATCATTCATTGGAGTGGACTCACCGATCAGGTTCCATATATGTATATCAGATATGTAAGAACAAAATTTACTTTCTCTCCTTGGAAAAATCAAAGAGAAAGCATTTATTCCTAAACTTGATTGTCATCATAAGTAAGTGCTCATGAGAGGTGGTGGTTAGAATTGCCTCTTCAAACAGTCATGACCTGGCAATGACATGACTCTTGGAAGAAGTCGAATATATATCCTAGAATGCCTAATGTTAAATATATATATATAAAAGACTTGGTAAAGAATCAGGAACAAATATATTTTAATTTTCCCCAGAGGAAACCTATTGGTCAACATGAAATTGAAATTGAAAACAATACTCTTTCTTGTTTCCTTCTCTCTCCCAAAGCAGTTCCAAACTTCTATAAAGTCTTCAAAAAGAAAACAGCATGAGTTTATGTGTTTTTATAGGAAAATTCTATTGGCATTCATAATACAGTACAAAAACCATTTTAAGAAGAGGGAAATGGGAAATTTCGACAACCTATCAAAGTACTTAGGGGTGAGATGCTGAGCATAGCCACTCACACCACGGTGCAGCCTTTCACCAAGCAAGTAAAAACAGAGAGCAGGAAGAGAAGGAGAATGCCTTTCACACTTAATCATCTGTGCAATGATTCTGGAATGGAAAAAATGCTTTTCAGAAACATCATTTGGAAAAATAAACCTGTAGCCTTCTTATTTAGTGCAGGTGGGCATCCATAAATATATTCATATACATAATTATTGGCATGCAATTTAAATGCAGTGGATCATGTTCACTAACAAGAACTTATCAAGTCTACTGACAGTGAGCATGAAAGAGAAGACAAATCCCTGTGAAAGAACCTGGGATAAGACATTCCTGACTCTTTATCAACTCGTGAAATTAACTGAGAATGCCTGGTAAGACTGCGCCCTGAAGCCAAGTGATATTCATATGAGATCTTTCTGGGTTAAGACTCCAACCAGGGAATTAAGGTATAAATACTAGCTTCAATCCCTCCAGCTGCTTGCTCCCATTTGACCAGAAAGCCCTGCATTAATCTCTGCTTGTAGGGACAGTATCTGCACATTAGCAAATGAAATATCATGAGAAAATTTACTCCTTAAAAATTCAAATGAATGTGTTTGTAAATATCAATGTTAAAAAATCCAAAGGATTTTAAGAAAATTAAGAAATGCAATTTTATCATTGATAAAAGTCAAAGGAATAAGAGAGAGTACTATTATGGTTTAGATGTGAGGTGTCCCTCAAAAGTTCACGTGTGAGACAATGCAAGAAGGTTCCGTGGAGAAATGATTGGGTTGTAAGAGTCTTAACCCAATCAGTGATTTAATCTCTGGATAGGGATTAACTGAGTGGTAACTGAAGTGGTAGGGTATAGCTGGAGGAGGAGGGGATTGAGGTGTGGCTTCAGGTATATATTTATACCTGGTCAGTGGAGTCTCTCTCTCTCTGCCTTCTGATCACGGGGATGTGAGTTGCTTCCCTTCACCATACTTTCACGCCATGATGTTTAGCCCCATCTTCATCTGTGAGCAATGTAGCTGGCCTTCTATGGATTAAGACCTCTGCAACCGTGAGCCCTCAAATAAACCCTTCCTCCTCTATAATTGTGCTCGTTGGGTCCTTTAGTCACAGTAGCATAAAAGCTGACTAAAACAAGTACCCAGACAGTATTGAGACATCTCTAGTGGTTAAGCATTTTTGACATTGCATATCCTGTTAAAGCCATGCACTTAAGTCAAAATCTGCTAACATGTGTGGAGAAGTAGAAAGAATAAAGTCTTTGGAATCAAATGTGAAATCACTTGCAGTTTCACTTATGAGCTGTATGTCCCTGGTTGAGTCGCATAACCTCTTTGGGTCTTAATTTCTTCATCTGCAAAATGGAGATAATGGTGGCATATAGAGATAATCAAATAGAATCAGTAATTGACATTTTTTTCATTCTGATTAGTGACAAAGTGAATGCCACTTTTAAAAAAGTCTTACCTTCTCCTGAGAATAAATCCTACGAGATACCCACAAGAGCAAAAGACAGCATCTATTCAACTTGGGGTGTGCCCCAGGAATTTCATTTTTTGCTTTATATACAGTATCTCCTGATATTGTTGAAATAATCTTATGAAGTAGGTATTCTTAACTCTGTTTAAACATGAGGTAGCAGAGACTGAATAAGATTAGGTAACCTTCTTAAAGTGACATAGCTATAGCCAACAAAGTATCATAAAGTGAGGATTTCTGGAAAACTGCTTGTTAATTGAGATCTTGTATCTTTCTGAATTCCTTTTTTTTTAAACCAAGTATAATGTCTGTGATCATAAAAGTATAGCTCTCACTAAAGTTTCCTCTGCCAAGCTTTGCAAAGAGCTACACACAAATATGGCTTAGCAGCTTTGTGACAATGTCCAGAAATCTCAGTAATGCAGAGCTTGGAATTTCATCCTCAGTGCTCCATAGATCTTCTCTGTAAGAGAAAGGTTTATTTCTTTTCATCATGGCAAAAGAAGAAGAACTTAAATTTCGAGGTCCAAAATAGATCTTCTATTTCCTGTACTTCCTTCAATTTGCCTTGGATGATAGTTGATCAAGGATTCTGTACTATGTCAAAACTGTTTGTGGAAATGCCCCCAAGAAACTGTAAATTTCAAAACAGGTAGTCTCATTGTCTTCAGAGTAAAATAGGTAAAAAGGTCATAAGGGTATCAGGGATGATTTTATATGTGGGCCCCAACTTAAAAAAAATCACAGAAACACACACATGCACACACTCTCAGTCACAAAAGAGCTTCTGAGTGTGCCAGATCACTGTAATATTTGTATTTCCAAAGGATTGAAGAGATTTATTTGAAAAGGCTAATTTAGAATTGTTGGGATGATTGCAAAACAACACACAGTGTGCAATCTTTTCCCCAGTTTGGTACTCACTGGATGTTTGAGAATGAGTCATCATAAAATGTGCCTGGTATAGCACCTGGCATCAAATTACCTTAATAAATGCCCAATGAATGAGTAAATTAATTCAAAAGCTAAATATATTACAAACCTTTTCCCCTTTAAGACATGCAAAAATAATTCCTTGATTAAGGTGGCCAAATGAATCATATTAATACATGCTTTTAGGATGAACAAGTTTGTTCTCACTTAACTAATTCTAAAAGAATTTATCCTAAATACTCTTGCACAGAACTTTCAAAAGTATATTAGAACCACAAAGAAGAAAGCATGCACGATACTACCATGTATTTTAAAATGTCTTAATCTAAGTAAGTATTATTCTCTCATGTTTTCTTGCAGAAAAGGGAAAATATGGAATATTCATTTATTAATGAGAAAAATTAAGTTATTCAGAGAGCTACACTTTAACAGTAATAGGAAAAATGACAACAGTAATTTTTTTTGTCTTGCTGATGGCATCTTATTTAACATACTCCTCCAATGGAAAATTCCAGATACTTAGGAAGTTGGTTAAGTTAAAATAGCCAGATATTTTGGAAAGTCACTTAACCATTTCATTCATGCTATCATCTTTATTACAGTTCTTTGTTGTCTTCAAAATAAGGTCAAAATTTCCATAGCATAGCATTTAAGACCCTTTGACAATCATGACTTGGCTTTCCTCTTACATCAGCTAGGAAGCTTTGGTTTCAATCAACTGACACTGACTATAGCTTGCTTAACCAAAAATCTAATGTATTAGATTCTGACATGTTGGAAATGAAGGGTATGGAACAAGACTCAGAATTGGGAGAGCCCAGGGTCTTTCAGAAAGGCTGAAATTCAGGAGATGCTTAATCATTCTATGTGAGAATGCACCTGAAAACACAAGAACCTCAGAGATTTCCTTTTGTCACTCTTTCACAAGCTATCAGAAAGAAGTGCATTGGATCAGTCCCAGCCAATATTGTCCAGTGGGGAGAAAGAGCTCCCTCCAAATGAGATCATGTTTAGATTGCCTAAGAAAGTGAAATAAGTGGCAGCAAATGTCAGTAATTGTCACCCTCTCCCTTCAGACTTATTTTCTGCCTCTTTCTTTTTGTTACTTCTGTTCTTGCAGTTCCATGTATCCTTTCTTCCTTTGCCATTCCACACCCTTTTCTCCCTCTATTAAATTATCCTTGCTTTTTTTGCTCCTATAACAATTCTGACCCAACCTCCAAAACATAGCTTTTTTTTCCCCAAGAGCCCTTACCCACATTTCTTTCTTTCACAGTCACTCCCCAGCGGAGTGAGGTGTCTTTCTTCTGTCTTTTTATAAGATTCTTTGTTCACGTCCATTATTTCTCTCTCTTCCTCTGTATTCCTTCTCAGGCCTATACCCTATGTTTGTCTGGAGCTCTCTACCTTTGTATTCTCATCCTCTGGGTGGTGAGTTCTGTCCTTGGGAAAGAGAGCCAGGGGAAGAGGCACATCACAAGCCCAGGCAGTAGGGTACCTCCTTATTAGGTAGGGAATACTGAATTTCAGGATTGAGATTTGGGCGGAGTTTGGTACAGGGATAGGGTGAGGGCATAGAGGGAGAAGTTGCTCAGACTCTGGGAACTATCTCCTTTGCCCAATGGATGCTTTGCCCCATAGAGAGAACAGCAGTCAGAGGAGGGACAGGTGAGGTCTTCTAAAATTCAATGTCTAGTGCAAGGGCCACTAATGAGTAATGAGGTAATGAGCCCAGTAATGTGGTAATGAGCCCAGTGGCAATACTGACTCAACTAAGCTATGGGTTTCTTGAAAGAAAACCATATTCAAATTTGTAAAGGCAGCAATTCCTGTAGGTTATGCACAGTTAGTGTCCTATATGAATATGAGCAGGACTAAGTGAATGAGTTTATAAACCTTAGTTTTCCTTGAGAAATAGAAGCAATGAAACTTGTCCTTTCTACTGCCTATGTCTGATGTGAGAGGATGTAAATGATGCAAGAGTGTTATAAAAGGAATTGGAGTTTTTAAAGATTATTTAACAGTTTCTCAAATAGGTTAATGACTTGTTTTAGTTACCCTCTCAGAACAAGAAATAGCAAAACCTTTTACAGAGTTTAGATTGTATGTGTGCATGTGTGTGGAACTCAGCACAGATTGGTTTTCTCTTTTTAGCTTTTTAAATTGAAACTTTAATTTAATAAAAAAAAAAAAGAACAATGAAGCAACCTCTCACACACATTTTGATTTGGCCTAGTTCAGGGTATGAAGGAAGGAATAGCTTTCATGTCTCATCTTGGATCATTTGGTCAAGTCTTCCACACAGGGTCTCTGAACTCTATTCAAAGGCTACTAAGTGCCTATCTTTGCCCACTCTGCAGTGTGCCTGCTGTTCCAGGTCCTCTTCTCTCTCTCCATGCATTTCTTCCAGGAGCAAATGCATTTCATTGCTTTAAATACCATTTATATGCTGATAGCACTCAAGTTGTTGTATTTAGTCAAGATCTTATTTCTGAGCTTCAGATTCAAATATCCAACTGTACCCTTGAAATCAACACTTGAGCACTGCAATCTTAAAATATTCAAAAAGAATTGTTCTTTATACCAACACGCTCAAAGATAAGCCCGTCTGCCTTGTATCGTTGAAAATAACCATCTACTCAGTCTTCAGCCCAGAATTGTAAGAATTGAATTAGGATTATGAATAATAGTACAAATATACTATTTTGTATATTTTCAATTCCAGGATTTTCAATTCCAATTATTTATATTTCTCCCTTTTCCTTTTAAAAAGCTAGAAAATCTAATATAATGGTTCTTAGTCAAGAAGAATAAAAGCTCACCAGCTGGCACAGGACATTAATCATTATTAAGACACTCAAATATATGAGATAATCATGTAATGCTACAATTTCAGGTTGAACTCTACTTTGAATAGGATTGTAATAGTTTTTGGTAAGCTTATTTTTAGGAAGAAGATCATCATCTTGGGTGTAAAGTGACCTCAGTAAAATGGAAAAACTACTGTGAGTTAGTTTTCATGGCCTCTACTGCTCAAGGAGCTGTGTTCATTCACTATTCACCCATGTAAAAGTTACTGAGTACATTGTAGAAATTGCAGAAGGTTCAGGGATCAAGGGTGAAATGAGACAGGAGATCTGCCCACAAGAAATATGCACTCTGATATAGAAGACAAAAGTAAGATATCCAATACCATAAAGGTGACTATAATGGCATAAATCCTGATGTGGAGATAGATGTCTATTCTATTCTTCTTAGAACTTGTAGATTTCAGAGTTTCTAACAGTATAAAATCAATGATAAAAGAGAAATCAAATTCATAATTTATTCCAGGTTACTTTGTTGGTCCATTTTCAGTTTTTCTCATTCAATTTTGCCAATGGATTGAGCAAACAGCTACCACATCACAAGATGAAGATGACCACCTTCCTCAGTCTCAGTGTCTGACATTGTTCTGGAGGACAGGGACAGTGTAAATAGGTGCCACTCAGACTCATTTTGTAAATGTCATTTGATGAATCAGGAATCCTCATTTAGTTCTTAATTTTGTATCTGAGGTTTTGATTAAATAGCCAAGAGCCTTGAAGACCATGTACCTGCCATGAGAAACATATAGTTAACAAGCCGAGCTCACCCTTCCATCCCCATCCTCACATTAGTGTCAATGAGTCACAAACGTGAGCTGAGAAAAAAAAGAATGTCTCATTGGTTTCTCATGTTCCCTCTAACAACATGACTCTTGCAGATGAATTAGATTTGAGAGCTAAAATCAACCAAAATTGATAAAAAGAAAATAGCATTATGGTAATTGGCATTTTACACAATTGCATGATGCCACGCTAAGAAAACTGTAGGAGAAGAACCAGAAGAATCCCCCAAAAGAAAAAGGAAAAAAAAAAAAAAAAAGATACACAGCCTTTAAAAGAAATATTGGCTCTGATACACCAAACCTTGACACTTAATACCTGAAAGATCATGAACCATGCAGGGCTCTTTGTCACATTGTATATATAATATTTTCTGAGTTCCTGATATTGGCCTATGTTTGTTTAATATCAGTCTACATTTGCTTCCCTCCAGCCAGTGGATTGCAGCATCAGCTGTTTACACATGGTCAGGAGGAAGAAGGGGAGTGGTTAGCTGTCTCTGCACACTGTCTCATGTCAGAAAAGTTTCCAAGTCACCGAGGGATGTGTGAGACCACAGAGTTGAAGGAAAGTTCGGTCTTTAGTATTTCCTTTTCTGTCTCTTTATGTTAAACGTACTAAACGCAGGTCAGCTTGGCTCTCACTTCATGGCCTGATTGCACCGTCTCTGTTTCCCGATGACCAGGACTGTGTGGCAGTCAATCGTTAGCAGTAATGACTCCAAAACCTTTCATAATCTCCCCAAGCGGTCTAAGGTATGACTTAATATGCAACATCCTTGGGGGCTTTTGCTTAAAACAAGCAGCTTAAAAGATTTCCCCAGACAGAAAAGGAAGGGAGAAAACATGCTGATGGCAAAGAAAAGCTAAGGGCAAAATGAAAATTACACAATGGAGCACAAGGAAGCATTTAACATTGACCCTTGGATGGCCATTTGGAGTCCTTCACCCACAGTGTTCTCTTTAATAACTCTGGTCCATGCACCCCGTTTTTGTGTGACTACTGAGAGGTAGGTCAATTGAGAAAAGAGTATGCTTTTGTTACCTAGATAGTGGAGACAAACTACATAACTTAAAGCCCTTCAGTTTGAATGTGAGTTTCTAAGGTCATTTTGAAAAGAGCAACGTTAAGTATGAGAGACAGAATAATGGAGTCATAGGGAATAAGAGCTGAATGCTACAGGCCAGGAGGGAAGTGTGAGCACAGATAACTTCCCCAGATCATGTTCAGGTCCCTGTGCAAGGGTGTGCAAACATGATTCTAACCCATACCTTTTGCTTGAGGAGTTTTACAAGCAAGTGCTAACTTGCACTAGACATTCGCTTTACGGAGGGTGCTCACAAATATTAGCTCATGCCATCCTCTCTGTAGGACTGTGAAGTAAAGGCACACAGGGAAAAAGACCCAGCTTGCTTAGGTGATGTTTCCTAAGGTCATGAGTCAAGTGTAGTGGAGTCACACTTGTTTTCAGATTCCAGCTCCTTGGCCCATCATGTTTACAGTAGGTGACTTCACTTAAGAAAGGAGAACAGGTATGTTAAGTACTCCGCAAACCAGAACTTGGGAGGGAGATAATCTCATATTCTGATTCCTTTTTTTCTTTTTTCATTTCATCCATTCATGAGGACATTACATATTTGCCCAAAATATTGGTCAATTAGAAATTAATAGTACTTACCTCTATTATACCATCATTGTAGGTTTCATTAGGAAAGGACGATGTTTTGAAATGTGTCCATGTGCTTCATTTTGCTCTAGGAATTAAAAACCATTGGATATGCATTGAATATTTTAAATGTATTTTATTGATAACAAAAATATAGGACTATAATTATGAAAGCAATGGAAATCCAAGCAAAACACACAGGAACACACACACACACACACACACACACTCACTCCCACACAATCTCATAATATCTTACTGACATTCTGCAACATTCTTCCATCAGCTATGCACTAAAGATGCAAACTACCAAATAGCAGCGGATAAATCATAGTTTTCTGCCTGTTTTCCATTTGGCATGCCTGTATTCACAACCTTGATAGCAATAAGTAAACCTTCTGTTTCTTTTTCAAAAATTTTATAGGATGCTCTCATGTCCTTTTCTTCCCCTATTCCTCCTCCTACAAATGCAGTTCACTCTGAAAATGCTATAAAGTTTCAGAGAAGAGGTTTGCTCAAAGCAACTACAAATAAAGTGCATGTACATAAATAACTTAGCCTGACTTTTTGTTTAATGTCCAAGATGATTGGAACAGATTGTATCATGAACTACTTTCCCTTTGGCTAATTAAATAGCAGTCCCCACTTACCATAAAGCATATTCTTATTAAAACAAGTATCTATAGTCATTCTGCTGGATAAATGACTCCCAAGTAAGTGCCATAAAGCCCATTACATTCCTGCTTTAGGAATGGAGCAGGTCCAAACGGACAATCAAAGGATTTCACTGGGATTATTTTAGATTAGAAAAACTAAGGGAGAGATGCAGCACTGACAAGATCGTAAAGGCATAAAGGATAAATTAGCCGTTCCATCCTGAACAAAGTGCTCCAGTGGCATCACAGTATATCCAAAAGTAAAAACAAATTCCTACTGTATTAACCCTCGCTAAAATGGAAATCTGTTTATGAAGAAATAAAAATGTCATGAACAACTGTTATCTCCCATGCAAATCAAAATGACTGTTTTGAATAATAATAAAAAACATCTTTTCAAACCAACTGTGGAAATGTGCCATAGGAAAGAAAATGTCTTCATTTCAAAAATTGCCTTTTTCATTTAATAGAAAAGGTTATGTTATGATTTATCATATTAATGAACCATTATTGCATGACCATACTTTTATTGCAATATATTACCTGCTAAACGATGCCCTTTTTTTTCCAGGAGGAAAAATTTCATAGAATAGATTCTATGAGAGTTTTTCTTGCTGCCAGTTGTTAAATCTTTCAAAAGCTGTCAGCAGCCTCAGAAATCAAGTTCAAAATACCATAGCCAACATGAGTATAGGCATAGGCTAGTCTATTTTTAAATTGTAATACAAAACTGCCAGTAAAATACCTAAACACAAAGGATTATTTAAAATGCAATCATCTTATCTAGCTTGTCGATGTAAAGGACAAAGTCAGTGAAGTGAAATTTAACCCACAACTTTTATAAATATCACTAGACATTTGAGAACAAAGTGACTTTTTCAGGCTAATTTTTCCTCAAATTCATCACGTGCTAGAGCCTTTGTGCACTCCAGTCATCTCTCACAGACACTGTCCATGCCAGTGACCAGGTGAAGGGGATGCCAAGCACCCAAAGCTCAAATCTTCTTGCCTCAATCAAGCAAACCTATCCCTTAAAGATGAATGGATGGCAAAAACATTGCATCTCCCTGGAAACTTCCATAGGGAAAGAGCTCTACTCATATCTACAAATGGCATTCTGGGTTTGCCCTATGTCTGCCAGGACTGAATCATCCTCCTGCTCCTGAAGGACAAGAATGTCCTCAGCATTGCAAGCAGAAGCAGCAGCAGGGACTCCGCAGAATATTCCAAGCTGTGACAGTAAGCTAGTCATCCGACGGAAGCAGAGGTGGGACATTTGGGTGTATCTTCCAGGTTAAGCTGCTACTTCTGTCATATTTTTGGTGATGAAGGACTGAAGAAACAAGGTAAGTGCTGTCATTTCTTAAGGCAAGCCTGCCTTTGCTGTCAGTTCATAGGTGTGCTCACCTTTGACTGCTGCTGATGGCTGTTACAGCCCATCATTCATTCCACACATATTTTTTTGAGAGTATAATAGGTGCTAGCATTGCATTAGGTGCTGGAGACAAAAATGAACAAGACAGGTGAGGTTCTTACTCTCAAGGAACTTGAAGTCTGGTGAAGGAGAAAAATGTAAGTATTCGAAGATTTGAAATATTTGGGATCTGGAAAAATGAAGTTTGAGAAAAATTCCTACCACATTTCTCCTTTAAAATATGATGCAAATAATAAATGTATGCATGTTATAAAATGCATATATTGTTTATAAAACCTAAACAATACAATACTATAGAAACTCTCATCTCCCTGCAACCTACCCCCTTCCTATAGGAAACTACTGTACTTACATTTTAAAAATCACATCCAGACATGTCTGCACACATATAGGTTTATTCTTCCTTTATTACATAAAATAGATTATATTATGAATATTATGCAGTTGCAAATTATATCTGGGAAAGTTTTCTATACAAGTATATAGACATTTCTTGATAAGTTAAGTTCCCATACATGAGCATAACATAATGTATTTTAATTTCTTATTTTTTTGGTACCGGGGATTGAACTCAGGGGTTCTCAACCACTGAGCCACATCCCCAACCCTATTTTGTGTTTTATTTAGAAACAGGGTCTCACTGAGTTGTTTAGCACCTCGCCATTGCTGAGGCTAGCTTTCAACTCATGATTCTCCTGTCTCAGCCTCTCAAAGTGCTGGGATTACAGGCGTGCACCACTGTGCCTGGCTGAGCATAGCATAATATATATAATCATCCTCCTTTGATAGGTGTATTTGCTCAAATTAGTACAATATAGATGGTTTAATACAACATTTTTTATTTTTTCACATATCTGGAAGTTTAGGGTTTGAAATGAGTGTCATTGGTCTGAAATCAAGGTTTGGCACATCCACCTTCCCTCCAGGTCTCCTGAGAATACCCATTTCTTGCCTATTCCAGCCTCTGGTGGCTTCCAGCATTCCTCTGCTCCTGGCTGTGTCACTCCAGTCTTCAAGGTCAGCATCTACAAATATTTCTCCTTTTTATATTCATATTGCCTTTTCCTCTGCCTGTGTCAAACCATGCTTGGTCTCCCTGTTATAGGAACACTTGCTATTATACTTACAGCCCATGTAGGTAATCCAAGATAATCTCACCACCTTTAAATTCTTAAATTAAATTATATCTGCAAAGTTCTTGTTTTAAAAATATACAACAGAACTCACAGGTTCCAAGGATTAGAACCTGATAAAATTGGGGCATTTTTCTGTGAGCATTTAAATGATTTTTTTTTCAATACAAATGATGACACAATTATGATCATTGAATATTTGTATTTGTGCACTTGTATAAATATTTTAGTAGATGAGATTTCTGAAAGTGAAAACTCTGAATCAAAAAGTATACACAAACAAATATTGTTAAATAATGCCAACAGAATCATTCATGTATATATATACACATACACATACACATACATACACACACACATATATACATATATATGTATATACATATACATATATATATATATATGTATATACATATATATATATATGTATATATATATACACATACACATACACATACATACACACACACATATATACATATATATGTATATACATATACATATATATATGTATATACATATATATATATATATAATACTGTAGTATATATATGTATATACATATACATATATATATGTATATGTATATACATATATATACTACAGTATTATACACTTTCCATACATATATATATATATATACACATATATATATATATGTATATGTATATATATATACATATATATACTACAGTATTATACACTTTCCAAAACACTTGATAGGGAAGCTATTTTTCCCACATTTTTGTCAAGATTGCGTATTTCATCTTTGCTCTTGTCTTATTTTAAAAGTGAAAACTGGCAACTTGTTGATTTGAATTTTTATTAATAGGGTTAAATATCCTATCATTTCTATTCTTACTTCAATCTTAAGAGCTTCCTTGCTATTTATAGACATTTAATATTTATTCTTATATGTGCTACAAATATACTCTACCCATCTATTATTGGACCTTATAAACTTGTTGAAATTTTAATTAATGTAAAATCTGCCAGTGTTTTCCATTACTTATTTTCAATTTTGCTTCTTATTTGGAAAAGCATTCCCATCCTTACAGAATGAAAACATTCTATATCTTCTCTACATTTTCTTCAACTTTTAAAATTGTATTTGTTTACTTATTATTTTAGTTGTCTGGTATTTAAACTTTGTGTGCACTATAAGGAAAGAGTCTAGCTTTTTTAGTTCTCTTTCTATGGGAAGCCAGTTATATACAAATAATATTTAAAATCTGTTCTCCCACTAACTTGAAATGCTACCTTTATTAAAAATTAGCTACTCAAATACACCTGGATCTCTTTTTAAGCAATGTATCATTGATCTGTTTCTGCTATTTCTGAGATCTCTATGAGGGCAGACTGTCTATTTCTCCCTTGGTGTTCCCAAGTGACACACAGCAAGTACTCCATTAAGATGCCAGATAAAATTAGGACTTCCAGTTTAATTTTAATTTCACATACACAGTAAATTTTTTAGTATTATGTCCCAAATATCACATAGAATATACTTATACTAAAACATATTTCAAATACACATTCAGTATCATCTTTTTATATGCTTTTTATATGCCAACAAACACTGTGTAAATGAATGAATATACTGTCTTAATGTTGTAATTAAAATTTCAATTTTATTTTGTAAGTACTTATTATCAAGCATGACAAGTTGATTGTCACTGTTCTTTTATACATATTTTTGATTATTTTCTTAATTCTTTTTGCAGTGCTGGGGATTGAGCCCAGGGCCTAAGCACATGCTAGGCAAGTACTTTATTACTGAATTGCACCCCCAACCCCTATTTTTGATTATTTTAAAGAATTCTCCTTCCTGAATAAATTTCAGAATCACTGACATTCCCATTGGCTTTTTAAAAAATTGGTTCTTTTCAGTTATACAGGACAACAGAATCCATTTTAATATAATTATACTAGTATCTTATTAAATTGTTAATGGTGTCTTTTTTCTTGTATTTCTATAATTCTTATTATTCATTTGTGTTGAAAAAGACAATTATTTTTAAAAACAAAACCAAATCCAAAATCTTCTGGTCAAAATTGTGCTTAATGGTTAAAGACTAAAGCTATTGTCACTGACAAAAGAATAAGACTAGTTTTAAACTATTACTACTAGGAATTTTAGACTCTATGAAAACCAAAGTAAAAGGCTGGGGTTGTGACTCAGTGGTAAAGCACTTGCCGGGCATGTGCTGAGGCACTGGGTTCAATTCTCAGCACCATATACATATAAATAAAAAATAAAATGGAAGTCCACTGACAAATTTAAAAAAAGAAGTAAACCAAGGAAAATAAATGAAAGAGTTAAATATTGAAACAGAAAACTTATTCACCTGTAAGTTCTTACCTAGAAAACTCACACAAAAAAACCAATGAACATATTCAAATTGGTATGAATTTTCTTGATAATTTGTATGTTACATATACAAAAATACAACTTTTTTCTATTTTAACTAAAAAATTAGAAAGTATGGCAAAACAGATATCTAACTCTTTCTTGGAAAGAGAAATATAAAATACCTAGAACAAACTTAACAAATACATGCAGAGTCTTTAAGGAAGAAAACAAAAATTTTACCAAAGGACCCAAGAAAATGCATGAAATGATTTGTACTATTCTTGGAAAAGAAGTTTTAATATGGAATGCCTGCCATTTTAATCAAAATTATACCTGTATTTATAATCATCTTTATTATAAAGTACAAATTTTGATGACTTATAAGTTCAAAAAATCTCCCTAGCATATCCTATATTTCTTCTTATATAACAGTCTCATAACTACATGTTTTAAAGTTTGTAGAAATTTTCATATCTTTTATAAATCTAGCTTATTTACTTAAAATATTTATAACTTGAAATGATGATAACATTGTTTTTTATATTTACATGCAAAAGATCAGTTGCATGTGTAATCAAGAATTAATAAAAATTGCGTCAATAAAGGAAAATTGTATCAAGATCAACTAGAAGAAGAAAAGAGAACTGATAACTAAAAAGTAAGAATGAGGAGTACCAGCAGAAATAAAAGAATAGAAAACAGGGATAAAGTCAGATTAATGGCTCAGTATAAAAACAGAAAATAGGACAGAATAGAAAATGCACAGCAGTATTCTCTAACATTCTTTGCCATTTCTTACTTTCAGCACAGATAGAGGTCTTGCTCCAAGGAGTGTTTCTCACAAAAGCCTGGTTCAAAATGGAAGACTCAGTATGTGGCTCTACTTTCCTTCCTGTTCATAGTTAGAGCATGAGATATAGGGGTGTGTGTGTGTGTGTGTGTGTGTGTGTGTGTGTGTGTATGTGTGTGTGTGTGTGTGTATAGTCATCATTGATATCTATAGGGAATGATTCCAGGACACCTTCTGGATACCAAAATCTGTGGAGGCTCAAGCCTCTTACATAAAATGGCAATAGAATTTGCCTATCATCTATACACATCCTTCTATATAGGTTAAACATCTCCCTATTACTTGTAATACCTAATACAATATAAACGCTGTGAAAATATTTGCTATGCTATATTGTTTAGGCAACAACAACAAGAAAAAGTCTGTGCATACTCAGTACAGATGAAAATTTTTTGCCAGGATGTTTTCAAATTTGTTTAGTTGCATCTATAGATGAGGAACCCACGGATACAGAAGGTTTGCTATATATATATATATATGCCCAATAGTGCTGGCAAAAGAAAAAGGAAACAGAAACAAATAAGAAATGAGGGAAGCTTGAATGTCAGAAAGTAGATGGAGTTGGACTAACCAAGGAAATTCACAACTTGAAATATGAGGTAAAAGCAGTTCTTTCCATCTTAAGAGGTGTCAAGCATAAGGTCTCAAGTTTCAAGAATCGATGAGTAGGATCCAGGCAATGCCTGCAATCTCAGCAACTCAGAAGGCTAAGGCAAGAGGATCACAAGTTCAGAGCCAGCCTCAGCAACTTAGGCCCTAAACAACTTAATGAGATGCTATCTCAAAATAAAAAATAAAAAGGGTGGGGGATGTGGCTCAGTGGGTAAGCACCCCTGGGTTCAATCCCTAGCATAAATAAATAAATAAATATTTACGTAGAAATATGGTAAACATCAGAAAAATTAAAGGAAAGTGTGACCGTTGATTTTAGATGTTGACTGTATTAAGGAATATATAGAAGCCTGGTAAAGCATTATTTCAGGTATACGTGTGAGGGTGTTTCCAGCGGTTAGCATGTGGGGATGAATAGACTAGGTGGACTATGAAGAACTAGGAATGAACTAGAAGTGGACTAGGAAGAGCCACCCTCAGTATGGGTAGGCACCAATCCATAGGCCTTGACCCAGAAAAAGAAACAGAGAAGATGAATTGATTTCCTTCCTCCCTGCCCCCACTTCCATCCCAGAGCTGGGACATACTCATCTCCTTCCTTGGACATCAAAAGTTCAAGCTTCCCAGCATTTGTACTCCAGGACTCATACGAGTTGTTCTCTACCTGGGTTCTCAGGCTTTCAGCCTTAACCTGAGAATTATACCATCCTGAACTAAGCTGCCTTAGTCTGAGGCCTTTAGATTTGGGCTGACCCACACTACCAGCCTGACAGGAGCTTCAGCCTGCAGGTGACTTGTTATGAGACTTCTCAGCCTCAGTAACCACATGAGCCACACTCCAATAAATCCCCTTCCATATATTTGCATACATTACCCATTGGTTCTGTCTCTCTGGAGAGCCCTAACACAGAAGGATTGAGAATAACTGAGAAAACACTCTCTCTTTCCATGTTCTTTGCTACAGGGAGCACAGAGGAAAGTGACTTTCCTTTTGACACCAAGAGGAAAGAGGAGAAGAGATAATACTATACAGCACATGAGCTCTCCAGGCTTGCTAACATGTATGTGGGTGGCACAGGAGCCAAGTACAATGAAGCTTGAGGCTCAGTTGTCTGTCATAACAGACACTGAGGAAGAGTGGCAGAAAAGCCGGTATGTCTAGGAATAAAATAAGCACATTGAAATTTCCATACATATGTTAAGTCCTTATTTAGGTCACTTGCTACTATTCTGTTGGCTTCTCATCCCTGATGCTCTTTGTGCACCAATCTAAGGTCCAGAGCCCATCCTCCCCCTTAAAGAATATGATTATCAGGAAACGGATCCCTACAAATCTGAAAGAAATCTTACACCATCCTGATTAGAGCTAGATCACTTATACGAATGATCCAACAACCAAGGAAAATTAAGCAATTGAGGATAACCAACCCATGATAGAGAAGGATTAAGATTGAAAAAAAAAATGAAAGAGAGAAAAATGGACCTTATTGGAAACAGCAATTATAAAAAAGAAAATAAAATTTTAAACAATGTGAATGAGAATTCTCAGAGCTTTCACCACAATGTATCTGCAAAGGAAAAATAATCAGATAATACCATAAATTATAGTAGATCAAAAAGAATGGAAAATATGTGGCTGTTGGAAAGTATAAGTTGTACCTATTTGTAATGACATCTGCAAAAGTCTAAGATTTGGTGTTAGGTGAAGAAAGTTAGTTGCAAATTTCAGCAACCCCAGTTGCTGAAAACATAAATACATGGTAGAAGGTGTGGAAGATGTATAACAAACTATTCCACATGGGAGGAGGAGGGAGGGGAAGATTATATTTGTTTTACTGCTTCTGTATACTTTGAATTATTTTGCAGCAAGTGGAGATTACTTTGGTAGTTAAAAAACAGAATTAAAAGAAGAAATAATTGTCCCCTTCATTGGTAAAACTCTGATAGGTGTGTAATGCACTGCATCTCACAGGGATTTTTCACATTGGTTTTAATAATAGCTTGTAAATCAGAATGAACTTAGTACAACAAAGATTCTCCATTCCTCCCCTTTCATTCTAAGCCCTTCCAATCACACATATGGGTATCATCACAGGGTATGAGTGAGACTAGCAGTGTGGGTGACACCACACCTCAACTTTTGTCTTTGTTTCCAAACACCTTCAAAGCCACCTGATAAAGATAAATTAGTGGGAGTTCAGAGATGTGCAAACAATTGATCATTGGTGTGAAGGGACTGACTTCTGGGGACAGATTAGAACAACTGAATATGTATCTGGTAAGGTAAATGACAACTGGGTTGGGTAGGAGGAAAGAAGGACGTGATTAGTATCCAAAGAATACTTGAAAATGAAACATTCAGAACAGGGCAAGTCTGTATTATGAACTGGGAGACAGCAAATGATTAACACGCTTAGATGAAAAATCAACTTCTGCATTCACCTTGTGGTAGACCTACTTATTTCTAGATCCTGTCTCAGGATGTTTTTCTAAAAGGAGTTACCCTTAAGGGCAACATTTTTGGAATGGAGAGAGAGAGTGTCTCCTGCACAGGAGCCCAAAGGTGTCAAAGCCCCTGAAGCCCTCCAGGGATAGATTGTCCCTGGTGTTACCTTAATGTGGCTGATGTAGGACCAGCATTAGAACTTGCCAGCCAGCCAATGTCACCATTTCTGGAACCCTTACCCCAGCCTCTTCACCAGCACATTTATGGAATCATTACTACCTATTATTTTTGTAATCTGCTTTTCACTTCTTTAACAGTACATAGTAGACAGCAGAGTGATGGAAAACAGGGACTCTGAATCTGAACTGTTATCTGGGTTCAAATCTCAACTCTACCACTCATGAGTAGACCTGGGAGAAGGTCTAACTGATTTTGGCCAAGTTCCTTAGTTTGTCTATGCATAGGTTTATCTGTATAAGAAAGAATAATACCACCTATCTCACAGAATTGTTGAGAATTAAATGATAAGAGTGTTGTTAAATAATAAAAAAATTGCTTACATCTAATCTCATGTACTTTGTCCTACCCTACCTGCTATTCAACTTCTTTCACTAGTAAAGTCTCTGTACTCTCTTTTAGCAATTTGTGATCATCTTGCATAACCTCATTCCGTTCCTGTCGATTTAGCCCAACTCCATCTCTGTAAAACCACTCCTTAGGAGTTACTCACTCCGTATTTACTCACTCTTTGTTTTATTTTCCAGGAACACCTTGTTTACATAATTGCTTACAGCAGTACTTTTCACATTGTACTCATTCTTATATTCCTACGTCAGTTTGTATATCCTTCTGTGCAGGAAGAGGATGTAAAAGGGGAAGCATGTTCACCAAGTCTTTGATGCATCTTGTCCTATGCCACCTATTTCCTTGGTCACCATCTCATTACTATTTTACATTCATCAACTTCACTGGACTTAAAGTCAGTACTGGAATTAAAAAGAGTACAATAGTTTTTGGTCACGTGATGATCAAATAGTAGGATCTCATTAATATCTACTAGATAAATTAACAAAGAAGTCTTCACTGGATGTTTACTTTCTGTACTACTGCATATTTTTAAAATAAGATATCATTCACATACATAATATTTACTTTTAAAAATATACAATTCAATGGTTTCTTTTACGTTCACAAAACTATGCAATCATGATCACAATCCCAGTACATTTTCATCATCCCCTAAAGAAACACAGAGCCCCATAGGGAATACATCCTGTTCCTTTCCCCTGCTATCCTTTGGTGATTGCTAATTAACTTTCTCTATCAATTTGCCTGTTCTGGGCATTTCATATGAATGGGATCATGCAATATGGGAACCTTTGTGTTTGGCTGCTTTCACTTTAGAATACAAGATTCAGTGACTTTGTGGTAAGTGACAGTAGTATCTTCTTTTTTACAACTCAATAATATTCCATTGTGTGTATATTTATCTCTTCATCATATGAGGAGCATTTGGGTTGTTTCTGCTTTGGGCTATCATGAATACTTTGGCCAAGAAATCCCTGTGCAGACATAGGGATTTTTATTTTACTTGATGTCTGTCCAGACATGGGGTAGCTGGGTCATGTGGCAACTCTATGTTAACTTTTTGAGGAACTGGCACATTATTTTCCAAAGAGGTTGCATCATTTTACATTCTAACAAATGATGTGCAAGTGTCCTAATTTCTCCAAATTCTTGCAAACATCCTAGTACTCATCTTTTTGAGAACTGCCATCTTAACAGGTATGAAATGGCATCTCATGACTGATTTACATTTATCTAATAAATGTGATATTGAACATCTTTTCATATGCTTTTTGGAGAAATGTCTACTCACTTCCTTAGCCCATTTTTAAGTGATTTGGCTTATTTGTCTTTTTATTATTCAGTTGTAAGTATTCTCTCTATATTCTGAATAAAAGTTCATTTTGCAAATATTTCCATCTATTCTGTGGATAGTCTTTTCACTTTCTGGTAGGTATCCTTTGAGGAGCAGATGTTTCTAATTTGGTTTTTAATTTCAACTAATTTGAAGTTTAAATTTTTAAATTTGTGTTTTTGGTGTAATATCTTAAAAAAAAACATTGTTTAACCAAAGTTAAAATGGTGTAATATCTAAAAAAACATTGTTTAACCAAAGTTAAAATGGTTTATGTGTATGTTTCTTCAGTTTTACAGTTTTAGCTTTTACATTTGGGTCTGCGGTTTATTTGGGTTAATTTTTGTGCGTGATATTATTAGGTCAGGGTCCAATTTCTTTTCTTTTTTTTTTAACATGTAGATATTCAGTTTTTTCAGACTCATTTGTTGAAAAGACTATTCTTTTCCTTACTAAACTGTTTTGGCACCCTTATTGAAAATGGAATTTACCACAGATTTAAGGGTTGCTTTCCGGACTTTGGGCTCTATTCCATCGATCTATGTGTCTCTTCCTGTCCCAGTACCATGCTGTCTTGATTGCAATAGCTTTGTAGTAAGTTTTGAAATTGGGAAATATGGGTCCTTCAACTTTGCATTTCCTTTTTATGGTTCTTTTATTAGTCTGGGTTTCTGATTTCTATGTGAAAATTTGGATCAGCTTATCAAGTAAGGCAAGATGGATTTAATAGATTGTGGTAAATCTGCAGATCAGCTTGGGAATTATTGCCATCTTAACTGCATTAAGCCTTCTAATCAATGAAAATGAGGCATCTTTTCATTTATGTGTCCTCTTTAATTTCTTTCAATGTTATGTTCTACTTTTCAATGTACAAGTTTTAAATTTGTTTTGTTAAATTTAATGATGAGTATTATCTGCATACATATTATAAGTAGTTTTATTAATTATATTTTTGGATTGATCATTGCTAGTATATAGAAGTAAAAATTGTTCCTTTTTGTATATTTTTCTTGTATCTTGTGACTTTACTGAATGTATTTATTAGTTCTAATAGTGATTTTATGGTTCTTTGGGATATTCTGCATATAAGATTATGCCTTGAATAAATACATGTTGTTTTATATTCTCTTTTTGAAACCAGATGCCTTTTATTTTGTTTTCTTGGCTAATTTCTCTGGCTAGAACCTCTAATATGATGTTTAAAGAAGAAAAGAGTGGAAATCCTTGTCTTGCTCCCTGTCTTAGGGAGGAGAGCTTTTAGTCTTTTACCATTAAGTATGAATATATATGCACATAAATATATAAACACATACATATGCATATATAGGATATTTTTATATGTAATATATAATATCTTTCATAGTTTGAGGAAGTTTTATTCTATTCCTAATTTGTTGAATATTTTTTATGATGAAACAGTATTGGGTTTTGCCAAAAGCTTATTCTATTAATAAGGTATAGCATATTGAGGGGCTGGGGTTATGGCGCAGTGGTACCATGCTTGCCTGGCATGCGTGAGGCACTGGGTTCGATCCTCAGCACCACATAAAAATAAAAATAAAGATATTCTGTCTGCCTACAACTAAAAAATAAATGTTTTTTAAAAAAGGTATAGCACATTGATTAATTTTCATGTTTAAACAGTCCTAAATTATTAGGAAAAAATCTATTTGGTCATGGTATACAATTCTTAAAAAATGGGTGGATTTTGCTGGTTAGTATTTTATTGAAGACTTTAGTTATAATATTCATAAAGTACAATGGTTGGTTTGTAGTTTCCTTTTTTCCTAAAGTCTATCGAACTTTGGTATCAAGGTATACTCCCCTAATATAAGCTGAAAATTTTTTTCTCCTATTTTATTTTTGGAAAAATTGGAAAATTTTACCAGCAAAATCATCTAAGCCTGTTTTTGTTGTTATTTTGCCTGTGTTTTTATTATTATTGCTAATTCAGTCTCCTCAGAGTACATATCCTCAGATTTTTTTATTTTTTATTTTTTATTTTTTTGGTACTAGAGATTGAATTCAGGGGCACTTGACCCCTGAGCCACATCCCCAGCCCTATTTTGTGTTTTATGTAGAGACAGGGTCTCACTGAGTTGCTTAGTGCCTCACCATTGCTGAGGCTGGCTTTGAACTTGCAATTCTCCTGTCTCAGTTTCCCTAAGTGCTGGGATTACAGGCTTGCGCCACTGTGCCCAGCTTCCTCAGATTTTTAAACTTCATTTTGAATCAGTTTTGGTATTTAATGTCTTTGTAGGCTATCTAATTTTGTGGTCTATCATTACTCATTATATTTCTTTGTAATTTTTTAATTTTTGGTAAGGTCATTAGTGATGAATGTTCTTACATAGCAGCAACATGTTTTGTTTTGTTTTTCAGTTACTCAGTCTGGACCATCTTCATTGATTTATCATCTAGCTCACTGCTTCTTTCTTCTCCTGGCTCAAATCTGCTTTTAAGCCCTTTGAGTATATTTTCATTTTAGTAATTGTACTTTCAACTCTGGAATTTCAATTTGGTTCCATTTTATAATTTGTATCTTTTTATTGAAATTGTCTTTTTGGCTAGACATCATTTTCATACTTACCTTTCATTATCCTTCATTCTTTTTATTGCCTTTGGCATGTCCTTCAAATCCTTCTGAGAAGTTTGTGACTAGTTTTGTATGTAGACCAGCTCCCTCACATTTGTCTGTCCTTACTTTCTATTATAAGTAACAAGTTATCAGCTTTACTTCTTTCATTTGTAAATTATTTTAGGGCATTCACTATGTGCCCTGACTCTAAGCTTGGTGTTTCACACACTCTACCATATTGAAGAAAGAGTTTCCTGCTGGTCATGAGTCTATAGACAAGTAGTAGAGATGGAAACAAAATACTATGATTAGCTATACGTTCTCCTTGCAACATAAGAAAGCACTGTTAGAGCACTGGTAGAGAAGCTGGGGAAAGGGTTCCAGAAGCTGGGGAAAGGGTTGATATCAGCTGGTTAGCACAGTTCTGAAGCTGACCTTCCCAAGAGCCATGTGTTAAGGTAACACCAGGCACAATCCAGCTGTGGAGGGCTCCAAGGCCAGGAAACACTGCCTCTTCCCACTCTAAACATGATGTATGAGACATTACACATGTTAAGCCCATAAATAATCACCTGACTTTTCAGTAGGAATTTATTGATTTAATCAAATTATCAATTGAATTTATTGATTTCTGGGTTCTATAGAGTGCCTTAACTAAATAGTCTGTGGGTCTTTCTAAGCATATATTTTCTGCCTTTCTTCCTCTGCCCTAACCAATTCTAGTTCTCCATGATAATCCACCTTCCTTTTCCGTCATCTAAATGTAAAATTATCATTTGGCCAACACGATTCTTAAAAATTGGACCTACCACTCCTACCACTCCTTTCTTACATGACTAGAGTTTTAGTTCTAATTGCCGTCAACTTATAAACTAGCACTTGTCTCAAAACTGGAGCTTCATTTTTGTCATACAACTCAAAAGTGTGGCTTATATCAGCTGGGGTTTCTTATTCTGCTCTGTGTTTGCTCTTAATATGGATTTTGTAGTAGATCATTTTATCATAGAACTTAACAAACAGTTGTAAAAATTAAACATTAAAATGAGTCTTTACTACACAAGCAATTGGAGGAAGAGAGAAAAGGAAGCTGTTCTGGGATGGGAGCCCATAACCCCACATGGCTGTGTCTCTGGAGTATCTTAGCCTTTAATAAAAGAGTTTTTATGCACCAGTCTGCTTATCTGTGTGTTCACAGGTGTGCGAGAGACTATCGTCTATAGAATAAAACACCCTGTGGCACCATGACAATAAAAAGTGGTGACTCTCATCTATCTTTTCCTGAGGGAAAGAAGGCTTGAGAACACATAGAAATAGAACATGGAAGAGAAAGAAAAGGCCACAAGCAAAGTTTAAATTGTTTCAATTTGGGTTAGTCGAAGGGAATGCCCCACATAGAGCTACAAGCCATTGACCTTGTAATCCAGCAACTGTACTCATAGATGTGGCAAGATGGTCCAGGACAAGGCTCTGGTTGGCACAAATGTAGCGGTGACCTAAATTAAGGAAGCAGAAAGACATTAAAAAAAGCAAGATAAGAACCTAATCACATCTTTCTGGAAAGAGAGAGAAAGATATTGTTAATAGAATAGATTGGGGGGAAAGGACAAAAGTACAAAGAAATATCCTGAAGAGTAGACAAGTTCTTTTTAAATACAAACTTGAGAAATCCAGTTGTACAGGATAAATTTGGCCAAGTGGGCTGAGAGTTCATTTATTTTGCTGCTATATTATCTTTCTCCTCTCTGGTATATAAGACAATCCATTAACTAGGATGAGGTCTTTTTTATTTAAAGCATAAGAAAAAATTTATCTTAAAAAAGTGTACTTTTTAATAGTCCAAACTATTGTAAATCTTTCTTTATACTAAAACATTAAATAAAATAAATGAATTCTGAACTGGAACTCAGGGTTCTTTTCTCATTAGTAGCACTCAAATGCCACTTTCAAATTGAGGCAAAGTAAGGACAAAGAAGTGAAGGAGAAAAATTGCAATGTTTCCACCTAATTTTTTAGTTCCAAAGGATTGTTGCCTGAACTTCATCTGGAGTGACCAGAGGAGGAGTCACTGTAACCAGGGTGCTGTGGAGGCCCCAATGATAGTATTTCATTTAGGAAGACAGTGCCACCTGAACAAACACACAGCCCAGAATTGGGCTTAGTCTAAAATGCACAGCTTCTGTTCAGCCTGTAAACCAGCTACCTGTTAGATGGGATGTCACAGCCTGGGCATATCTTTTCAAATATTTCATCTGTTCAGAAATGGGGGAAAACGCAACCCTAGACATTCAAAATAAACTCTAACACACTGAAGAGCATCAATTTCCTTACACCTGGAATGCTGACGCTCTTGGTTGAGCATTCCAACATGAGAGGGAGGTCCACAGTAGAAAGAGTGGGGTATTATTCTTTTCACTGAGCAAGAGTGAGGTCTACATCACACCGAAGATCATTCAAAAGAGAGTGGTCTATGCATGTGCAGAGTGGACGCATTTTACTAGGTTTCTTCTTTTTCATAATTTTACCTTCCCAATCCTGAATTTACAGGCTTAGGTTTCATAGTGTAATTACTGGGTTTAATATCAGAGAGGAGAGCAGCTTTGGTTTTTCGACTATGTTTGGTGTTTATTCAAGGAAAACAATCTCCAATGCAGTTTCATTTTCTTTTCATTTTCACTGGGGATGGAAGAGGGGGATGAATACTGATATTTATGGAGTTTCAGGGTCTGGCAGCACTGGGAACTGCAGAACTTTGTTTATCCAGAGTCCAGTTTCAATCCAGAGGGTGCCAATGCAAACTTCTCCAGACTCCCACGCCAAAAAATGTCAGCCCTGTCTTGGAGGAGCAGCCTTCTTAAGCAGGGAGAGGTACTCGGAGCCAGTTCACTCTGAAGCTGAACGATGGAGAAATCCTAAGCATTAAACCATGCTGTCTCAAGCACAGCAGTTTAAAAATATGCTTTTTATCAGATTTTCCTCATATTTTGCCTCATATTTTTTATCACTGTGGGAGCTTGCCATCACCAGCTAAGCTGATCGACTGTGTCCTCTACCAGCATCCGCCTTTGATATTCATGTCTTCAGGAAAACTCCATCCCTTTCACTTACAGTCTTGCTGGGGTCTCTTTATGCACCCATTATTACTACAGTTGCAGCAGCTGTCCCCCAACTGGGAGGGAAGCTTTAGCTCATCAGGATCACCTGCATATCTACTAACTGTGGGTGCCTTCAGAAATGCAATGCTGTCAGCACTTTCCTTCCATTCTTGAGACATTACATCTCCGCAGCCCTTGGGGTGTTTCATTCTAACAGCTGGAAATTCCTGATTTTCAATACAATTTGCTTCTTCCTCTTCATATTGCTTAGTATCAGGGCCAACTTTTTAAGGCAGTTTTTAATGAACCCATAACCAGTGTGTTAAATATGTTAGTTGAGTTTTTCCATAAAGCTAAGCTAATATAACATGATTGTTTTCTTAGGCACCCTGTGGGGAGTAAGAAAGGTGGGGGGTAGGAAAAGTGAGGGTGTGTAATTGATATAGTTGGTCTATTGCCAAATTTCTCCACCTTTCAGGACCCCCCACTCAACAGTGAGCTGATGGCCTTCCTGTTAGCTGAGCTTTCTAAAATAAGGAGCTCATCTGCAGATTGGAGCCAAAAAGGACTCCAGCTTCCAGTATAAGTCTTTGGGAAAAGCTGCCATGCTTAGAAAGGCTAACTTTTCAGCTATGTCTAAGTTAACCCTTAGGAACTAGAACAGACAAACTTCAACATTGAATTCCGTTCTTGCTGCTTTCATTCCTAGGATTTTTGTCATTGCAAAACCAGCTAAGAAGATCACCGCAAAACCGTACAACAATCAAGTACAATAAGAGAGTAATGTATCCCATATTTTTTTGTTTTCTGTAACTCGTATAGCCCATGGCATTTTGTACAGTTCCTAGAATGAAATAGATTTGCAAGTTCAGGGCATTGTTTCTGGTTACATCTTTGTGATCTCACCATTCAGTCCTGGGAGAGATGGCAAACACTTGTCAATAGGCAAAGCAGTTAATTCAAGCTCATGCCTTTAAAACTGTAAAGTGGAAAGTTGGTATTGAAAATTGAGCAAAGAAACAAAACGAAGAAATTAAGGGCAATGTACTAATTAAAATCCCAGACATTGGAGCCAGATTACTTGAGTTTCAGTTCTAGCCACTTGCTAGCTATGTGATGTTGGGCACGTATCCTAATCTTTGGGTGGTTTGGTTTTCTCATCTGTAAAATTGGGGATTGTAATAGTATTTATTCATTTTATTAGAATTAAAATGAATTGGGGTGATTTCTATAAAGGATTTAGTGCCTCAAAAATGAATGCATTTAGGTATCGGTTGAATAAAATACTCATGATGTGGTCATGGCACAGAGCATGTTATTTCCTTATCATATCCAAAAGCAGCATGGCTGGAAAGAATACATGTATTGCCCAGAAAGAACTAAATCCATTAACCATGAAGTATTCCAGTCCATGGTAAATATTCAAACTAAAATAAAGCATTGGAAACTAAGCATTAACAGCCTTGTCAATGATGCCAATTTAAAGAAATTGGAAAATGTTTAAAGACAAACTTGCAAATGTTTTAAATTTCAACTCTGAGGCTTACAAACTATGTTATTAAAATTTCTACAACCTTTTTTTCTTGTCTGTCAAATGGATTTTTATAGTACTTCCTGTAATAGGTCATGGCAAGGAGTAAATAAAGCAATACTTGTAAAGTGATTTTTTGTTTGTTTGAATGCTTTTTCTTCTTTTTAGTGTTTAACATATAGTAACCACACAATAATATAGAGAATTTGCTTTTTCATTTAGGAGGCCATAAAACACTTTTGGTCATGAAACTCCAGTACCTTATCTGGTTATCAAGAAATAGAGTTCAAAAAGCATAAAAATCCCAGCAATTTTAAGGACTTGGACAGTGAAGACCAAGCAAAGCCTCAAATTTTGCTTTTCTTTTGTGGCATATTTTTGGACTGTAGATATCAAACTATGACACCCATGAGAAGGAAAAGTTTTTTTAAAATTACTTTTACACTAAAGTTTTTAAAAAAGAGAAGCAGTCAACATTATAAGAGAGATGACAATTGCTTGTGGTTAGCAAAGCTCTACATATTGCAGGAAAATGTACATATAAAACTAGACATTACTGGGCAGGAGTACATAGCATTTCTAAAAAGATGTTATATAATTTAAAAGTTCTAAGGAATTTAATCTGGAGTTTATATTTATTTCAGTACTTTTAGACTCTTACAAGTTCTATTTCCTGTCAAAATTGATTTGTCTCCATTCTCCTTCAAATTCCTTAAATGTACAGAATTCAGTCACATAATCTTAGCATGAGAAGATGTCTTATAAATCACTGGTTCAAATCTCCTCATAAGGAGGCACAGAGAGATGAAGTAACTGGTCCTAGGCCACAGGGATGCTCAAAGTCAGAGACAGGCTTAGATTCTAAGATCCTGGTATTCTTTTTATTTAATTCATTGCAATGAAAGAATTTTGTTAAATTTTCTGGAGGAGCAACAGCCATCACTTTCAGGTTTTGCTTGCAAGGTTTGCATGTGTAAGGCTGTTTCTTTTAGATACCACATCTACAACTTGGGTACCTGTCACCAGGTGAATGATGTTCCCTAGGCTGCAGGTTTCTGTGTAAATAGAAAGGTTTTCCAAATAGATTATCTGGTTTTAGTGTCTGCTTTCATTTGTGTGAGTGTGTTTGTGAGTGTGTGTATATGTAAAATGTATGGATAAATATACAGACACACATATACATGCACCTACTTGCAATTTTAACCTTCTGCTATTTTTAAACTAAGCTTTTAAGTGTGTGTGTGTGTGATTACAATTCAAGGAAATATAATGCTTAAGTACAAATAAATGCAATCGTTCACAATCTCCTATGATTTGGTGCTATCCCCCAAGGTTCTCGTGTTTGAAACTAAATCCCCCAATGCAACAATGTTGAGAGATAGGGCCTTTAAGAGGTGATCAATGAATTGGTGCCCTTATCACAGGGATGTTTTAGTTATCACTTGAGTGGATCCCTGATAAAAGGATGAACGTGGCCCCTTCCTTTCTCTTCTCTCTTTCTTTCTCTTTCTCATGATCTTTTGCCATTTTGTCTTTCACTATGGGATGACATAGTATGAAGGCCCTAGCCAGATGTGGCTTCTTTTTTTTTTTTTAATATTTATTTTTTAGATGTAGGTGGACACAATATCTTTATTTTATTTTTATGTGGTGCTGAGGATCGAACCCAGTGCCTCCCGCGTGCTAGGCGAGCACGCTACCACTGCGCCATAACCCCAGCCCCTAGATGTGGCTTCTTGATCTTGGACTTCCCTGCCTCCACAACCATGAACTAAATGAGTTTCTATTCATTATAAGTTACCCAATTTCAGGTATTCTGTTAGAGCAGCTAAACATGAACTGAGATGCAATCTCAGCTGAGTTCAATCTTGGTCTTATATTTAAATGGAAAGCAACATTTACAGTAACTTTGAACTTAATCTTGGAGCCCATGGGGATAGATAGTGATTTAGTATAGCATTTTAAAAACCTCCAGTTAAAGGTATACAATTTTTGTGTGGATTTCTACTAGTCCCAGTTTATAACTCATCACAAATATGGTGTGACATTCCTTTGCCAAAACTATCAAAGATCTTTCTTACTACCTAAGTTCCCAGCTCTCCCACCTTATTTTGAGAAAGGAAAACAGTGGGTTAGTAAATGAAACATGCAAAAAGAAATTTAATCCTTGTAACAACTCAATGATGTAGGTTCTGCTATTATTTCCATCATATAGTTGCAGAGAGGGAAGCACAAGAAGTTTAAGTAATCTGTTCAGTAATATAATTGAGATTTGAACCCAGACACAAGGGCTGAAGGGCCCACACTGTCAACCATGATATTTACAACCTCTCTGATAAGCCAGTTGATTCTTCCAAGAGGTAAGGGCCTGTTATTTTCTACCTGAAATGTTGAGGGAAAATTGAATTATTTACCTCTCTCTGTGGTCTGCAGACTCATCCTTAAAGATATTCCAAATTCAGAGAACAAACTCATTCTCTATTTATGAAGTATACATTATTTTATTTACATTATTAATATTATATATATACTTTAATATGTGTAGGCAAAATATCATGGAATTTCAAAGTGTGTATATAAACCACATATGTGGTTTTGTCAAGGCTATGCTGTATTACTACTAAACTTTAAATATGTATTCAAGGATTTTTTGAAAGTCAAGGTCATTTAATCATGCTACATTAAAATAAAAAAACTGAGCAACTAATTCTGAAAATGACATAATCCAAGAAGAAATAGTATATAAATGACTTAAACATAGCATTTTTATATTTTTTGTATAAGAAAATGCATAATTATTTAAAATGAAAAGTAAGGTATAAAAACCAAATAGCACCTTGTAGTTGCTATAGTGGTTATTTCCCTTACATAGCAAAATTATGCTCTATGATTTTCCTTCCCATTTTGTTTGTTCCTATAGTATACATGCATCATCCTCACCAGCAGATTATTCTAACATATATAATTAGTCCCTGTTTTCTGAGTTGTATTGACATGCATATTAGGAGGCAATGTCCTGAACTTGACAAGATGGTATCTGAGTTTCCTCTATATGCAGGATTTGCTTCAACCCAGAGACTTCTCTGTGCTTTGTTCCTCTATTGTCCTTCTAGGGTTCAAATTGTTGACTTCCAAAATGCAAACATGGACTTGCTTTCTACCCAGATTGTAAAAGTCATCTACCAAAGACCCTGTATCCCTAAAACCCCAGGACAGAGGGTTTGGGACCTTTGCTATATGGAGATGTAAGCTCTAGACAGTTTCAGCATCACCCCATGTTAGTTCAGCCACCACCTATAAGAGCAAACTGAACCATTTAAAGTGAAATGAAAAAAGTCAAATGGAGAGGATGTGATGAAAATGAGCACCCCAGAGCCTTGCAGAAAGTAGAGGTCAGCCCTGTGTGGGAGTAGGAAGTGGGGAACTGAAAACTGTGAAAGGGAGAAGGGAGGGAGGATTGGGAAAAGCATTGATTGGCATCAAGCCCAGAAGGAGAGATGGCCTGAGAGACGGCCTGAAAATAGCGGGGTTTGGAGAGGTATGCTCTGTCCAGGAAGGCCAAATTGCTTGTTTCCCAAGTAAGAAGCTGAAGATTCCATTCCTGTTTTCTACTGTATAGTTTCTTTTCTAGTTTCTCAGAAATCTTCCAATAAGACCCTATAGTTTGATGGGTAGGAGGATGCAAATGTAAGATAATTGCTAAGTGGGGTTAATGCTCTTAGATTCTGCAACTTGAAGGGATAAAAATTAAAAAGTGAGAAATTTCTACTTCTCTCTAGGTAGCCTACATTATGTTAATCACTCTTCACCTTCAGAGGGAGCACAATGGTACAAATAAATACCAGGTAACATGAAAATAAAGCTCACCCCACCCAACCTCAAGTTTAACTCCAATTTATACACAAAACTCCTCCCTAGTTTGGTCACCATGAAATATCTCATTTTATAATTAATGACTTGAAATAGTATTGCCTCTGGAAGTGGCACCATATAATTTATATTTGCACTAAATGATTGTACCTTCTTGTCCCAAAATTTCAATAAGGATTAGTGCAAAAGGAGAGAATGTAGGATAACTAAGCCACTGTTCTAGGCATAAGGAAGTATCTGAAAAGGTATGCAAGTTATCTTAAAGAAAAAGTAACTATTCAACACTGCCTTCTTACACTACATCTTCAAGGAGTTGGATCAAGACCACCCATAATCATAACCAAGAAGACAAAGAACAAAGACAAAGACAAAGAATGGAGTCAGTAAAAAAGCTCAGTGGTTGGTGGAGTTGGGAGGGGGAACAAAGAGGTAGACAACAGAAAACTTTTGATTCAGTGAACATTTTCTGTATGAGAATTCTCTGTACTCTTAATTCTCTGTACTATAAAATAGATTCATGCCATTATATAGTTGTCTAACCTCATGGCATGTATGATACAAAGAGTGAGACTGATCATACATTATGCACTTTGGGTGATTGTGTTCTAGGTAAGGACACTGGAGTTCTTCTGTCTTCTAGGAGTCTTGGCTTCCTCTTTAGTAAAAATCAGGAAATCTTAGTAAAAGACTTTTATTTATTTATTTATTTTTTGGTACCGGGGATTGAACTCAGGGGCACTCGACCCCTGAGCCACATCCCCAGCCCTATTTTGTGTTTTATGTAGAGACAGGGTCTCACTGAGTTGCTGAGCACCTTGCCGTTGCTGAGGCTGGCTTTGAACTCAGGATTCTCTTGTCTCAGCCTCCCAAAGTGCTGGGATTATAAGCGTGAGCCCGGCTAGTAAAAGACTTCTAAAATCCCTTCAAGCTTTAATATAATTGCCTATGGTTTTTAAGCATTTATTTTTAAGCCAGCAACATTGTTTTTTTCAAGAAAATTTGACATGAAAAGCTAATAAATAAAAATACTATTCTAACTGAAGGTGAGGCTGAGAAGCCCAATCTTTGTGTTCTCAGCATCCTCATCTTCTCTGGTTGCCCAGAGGCATCTTCAAGAAGTCTTACAGAGAAGTTCATATTTAATATTTATGGAGCCCAAGACAAGAGGATAAATGGAGAACATATGGCTAAATATTTTAAATGACTTCTTATAAATAAAACTAAAAAATCATTATGTAAGATATATTCTAGCCTCCTACTTTGTCAAATATATCTTCATAATGATGGGGAAGGCTATGATCTTAATTCTAGAATTCTTGAATTCTTAGACTCCTCATTTTGTCCTGGAAAATTCTGGAATGAGGAATACCAACTCCTGGCCCCTTCCCTGGTACCCAACCTAGTCTGCCCAAATTTCCTACTGTTCCCAGCTCCATCCTTTCAGTGGGACTCCACATCTCCACATACACTCCCTGGACACTCTACCCACAACTGGAAATATGGCTCACAATCTTAGCCAACTGGCATTAGGGTATATCATTGAGAGAGAAAACTTCAGGAAAAGTACTGTTTAGGTTCAGACCATTCTTTCCAGAGAAAGCTTGAGTCCCCGATACTGAGACCATAATCTGGAGTTCAGATACAGGGTCCTAATGGGCCCATCCCTCTTCCCCACAGATCACAGACCATAACCCTGTGGGGCATTATGAGCCACAAGGCAAGGTGCTACGAAGTGCCAAATGCAGAAACCTAGTCCAAAGCTTCTCTCACTCAAGTCTGAGACCAGAACAGACTAGATAAAGTTTGAAAACCATCTGTATGGATCCTTGAGGGACTCTTTTGTATGCAATTTAGTGGGACATAGCGGATATCAAAATCAGGTCTTTATATCCTAGTTCATTGTCTATGTCACAAGATTTCAGTGCAACTCCTGCCAAGTTTTTAGACCTGACAGTCGCCACAATAGCATGAGGCAATTCCACAATATAAATTGTGTGTGTGTGTGTGTCTAAACTTTCTCTGCAGAATCCTGAAAATACATTTGGCATCTAATCGGAATCACATTACTGATGCACACATTTGAGAGCTTCCCATTTTTGGTGATTGGCTCTTATAAAACTGATGTTAACAATATCTCATGTGGTTAGTTCACATAAGCATGGTCTAACCAGGTAAGTTATCTGTTATCATGGTGGGAAGAACTTGGCCTTGGGAACATGATAGACCTGATTCAGACCTTCTGTTTGATGCTCCCTGTGTAATATGACCTGGGGATAGTTCCTGACAACTTCTTTGACAGTTCATTACCTAATCAGCAGCATCAGAATAACAACTTCCTGAGCTCATGAAGAGTTGAAGTTCAATAAGTAGGGTGAGTACATTGTACTGAGGTTGGCACAGAGTAAGAACTTCAAAAAAATAACCACCATCATTTATTACTATTACCGTAAATGCTGGAATGAAGGCTATTAAGCTGAGTTAGTTAACATAGAAATATGAAAATATTCATTCAATATAATGTAGTAACTGAGAGAATGAGTTTAGAAATGAAGCTACAGTTGTTTTTTCTATCTCTTACCTCATTTGAGATTTTGGGCTAGCTACTCAATGTCTCTGGGTTCCAACATTCTCATTTGTGATATCTCATGGAATTTTAATGAGAGGCAAGGTGATGTGTGTGTAGCACAGAGAACAGGGTCTAGGCCTCATGAATACTCTGTTGTTGTTGTTATTAGTAGTAGTATTTTCATAACAAATGTTGCTAACTTCATTAAAGAATTGTTTTTAAATACTTACACTTCGCCCTAGAATGTGCTAGGAAAGAGTTCCAGCTTCCACAGAATCATGATCTGACTTCCAGGAGTGGAAAACTCCTGAGTTTGTCATGACTAGTCAATTCTATTGAATTGATAAAGTTTATTTTTAGTGTAGCCTCTAATATTTGAAAATCACTTCCAGTTCTCAAATATAGAATATAGCCATTAAGTAAGAATTTGGAGTGATTTGGAAAACCCACCCTAGCAATGGAAGAATCATGCAATTCTTGGACAGTAGCGTGGTAACTTGTTCTTGCAGGCAACACTTGTGGTTTCAAACCACTATCATAATTAGAAGCAACATCACAGTCAGGATGCATGCAAATCCATAATGCTTTTAACCTGTGGAATCTCAGCACGTTTAATTTATTAAATAATTTTACTGATGACTTTTTGGAGCTGCCCTACTGGAAGAAATAAAGTTTAAGTAAAAGAACTGTTTTTCCTGACTCCTAAGAGACATTTAAGGGTATGACATTTAATATGATAATGGCATAAATTTCTCTGTTACTTATCAATTGAATGTTATTTTAAAACATAAACATTATATTTATTTGAAGGAAAGCAAGACCAGGAATGACAATTGTCATTTTTATGGAAGCCAGATCTCTCTGAGATAATTGCATGTGTACATTCAAGGATAGAGATTTATAGCTGAAGCACACTTTGTAGATTTCAGTGACAGATACAGGCCTTGAAATACATCTCCAACACAGGAGATCAAACAGATTTTTTTTTTTTTTTTTTTTTTTTTAGTTAAAGCTCATGATAGCACAGTAAGAAAATGAGCTGACAACTTACTGAGTTAATCTCTCCCCTTTTACCTCCTGTACAATAGATTTTTCACAGTTCCTCACTTTTATTGTCTCTTATCTCGGATGTGCTCCCACACTGCACCTGGAATTTGTAGCCACTGAGTTAGTCCCTGAGCTTTTCCTTGTCGGTGGGCAGCTCTGGACCAGAAGGCTGCCCTACCTGCAAAAGTAAGTAGTTAAGTGCAGCCAATAGGGAGGATTAATCTAAACCAAGCCCAAGGTTCTCTAACCTCTGAGAAAGGTGGTCTTATCCCAGGAGTTGCACCATTGTCCGGAAGTGTTCGATCTTGGACTACCTAGGGAAACAAGTACAATTCACTGGACTCCGAGTTCATCAGGTGTCGAGTGTCAGATTTCTGTGAGCCCCATATATTAACATGCTGAAGAGCTGAATCAACACTTCAACTTAGTTCTCTGAATAGGAGATTCATGGTATCTCCATCATGCAAAGGACTTCTAATAGTAAGAAGAAAAGTGAGTAAAGAAGAAGGAAAAGGATGAGAATGTCGTAGAAGAGAATAAGCAGGTACAACACCCCTAGAAAACGGCATAGTGAAAAAGGATATCCAAGTTGCTTTAGTTAGATTTCATCATGTCAAAGAAAATCTTCAATCCCCCAAAATATTTCCAAGTTTTAACAAATGTCTTGCTTATGTTAAGGGAAATTTCATATTGTAAAAATTGCCTGCAGCAATGGAATCTACATGACCCTTTGGTGTGGTATAGAATAAGAACTATGTGGCAAAAAGGATAGATGTCTCGTGGCCAGACAGATTCATGTTCAAATCCAACTCAAAGCTGGGTGGTCTTGGTTAAATCACTTAATTTATCAGCTTTGATTTCCTCATCTGTCAAAAAGAAGTAGCTTATTATAATGTATAATGGTATACCGGAAGTGGTGGTTATTACTAAAGAATACAACCTTCAGTTAGAAAAATTCTGGTCTCTAAATGTCAGGCAAAAGTACTAATTTAGGCACTATTAGGTAGAGTAGTCACACATCCGTTTGCTCACAGCCCCAGTTGATAACTGTTGTCTTAGCATAATCAGTAACTCGGTGATAGATGATATGGTCATTCTGGTAATAGCCCAAATTAGTTCTTGATTGGCCAATGCAGGAAAAGGTGGATGGTGGGCAACACAAAATTGTGGTCCCAGTGAAAGAAGCATAGTGACCTCAACACTGAAGTCCATACAGATCTCTCTCCTATGCCCAATCACATGCTCCTTAGAGAGTCAGAATCTGTGGATAAAATGTCCATATGTATAACATTTCTGGAAATAATTGCCTTTTATCAAATGTTTTTGGGGGCTCGGGAAATAGCTCAGTTAGTAGAGTGCTTGCTTTGCATGCAGTAAGGCCCTGGGTTCAATCCTCAGCACCAAAAAAAAAAAAAAAAAAAAACAGTTTTGGGGTTATTTGGGGTTATCTATGTTATTTCCCTGAAAGTGTCTGACTTCAAAAATGTCTACAACTCAAGAGCCATAAATTTATTTATACTATAATTGTTAAATTTATTTATTGATTTCATATTGTAGTTGTTAAATTTGAGGTTTCAATCAAAGTTTGTAGAAGAATTTCCAAGAAAATTTAACTTTCCCAGGAAGAAAGCAGCAATGGATAGACTTAGCATCTGTCTTGAAACCTGGGCAGGCACTTGCTGGGTACATGAGCGGGAGACCACTGTTCATTCCAGCATAAATGCAAGAGGATAGAGACATGCAGGAGGCCTAACTTGTCCAGAACATCTGAGAATGGGATTTGAAAACAGAGTGGTTTTGATGAATGACAGATGAGGCTGAGGTTACCTGTGTCTGGTAAAGAAGGCCTCATGTGGGTCAAAATAATCTTAAGCCAAAAAAAGATTATTATATGTAATGAAATGAGTGAAAAATACCAAGGACTTCAGCATAGTCTCACAACCTAACTATTGGGTTTATTTTTAGTACCATTCCCAAAAATGAATATTTGAGAGGAGGAGAAAATCTTCAGGAATTATAGCACACCAAGAGAAACTTATTCAAGTTAAATTTCACAGCCACTAAAAAGAAACAGAATGAGTTTTCATTTTCTTGCTTTGCATGACTTCTTTATTTTTTCACAAGGATCTTCCTCTGAGTCAGGAGGTCCTCTCTTTTCTGACCAGGAAATGTGATGTCTCTGCACCATTAGTGGATAAACAAAATTCTCTCAAGACAGCTGTCAGGTAAAAAGCATGGAGCCAGTGTGAACCAGGATATAGACTTGGGAGTGAATGGAATGAATAACTTTCTAAATATATTTGTTGTGTTCTTATTCACCACTGTCTTTGGTACTAGACAAGTTGATTAACAGAATCTCAGACATCTAGAGATAATAAATCTTTCATGAATTACATGTCTAAATAGAGGTATTCATCAAAGGTAGGGTGTGGCAAGAAAAATGTTTGTCCAGTCATCTCATCCTTCAATTAATGCATTTATTCAACAAGAATCTACCAGGGCCAGGGAATAACATGGGTGATTCAAAATTTAATAAGCTATTCTTCCTACCTGAAAAAAAGGAAAGGGACATCAGATAAGCCCAGGAATACATGGGAGAAGGCAAGATTCTGAGGCAAACAAGTGATGTAAAGAAAATATTAAACACGCTCTCCTTATACTCCAAATACTTAGAAATGCTAAGAAAAAATAATTAATTTTTCTTTTCAAAAATACGTATCTGCAGTTGAATGCAAGAAAATAAATCTCAAGGTATGAAACAAGTTTAAGAAATCTTAGTAGTAATTAAAATTCTAATGGCTTATAAAAGAAAATATTAGAGGTGTGGTTTTAATATCCACTCAGTGTTAATTGTTGAAACTGAAACCAGAATATAAAAGAAGATGAAACAGGGATCACAACCTAAATTTGAAAGCCAGTAACAAGCTAATTTCCATAGAGAGGAATTTGAATATCTTTACCTTCTGGTTAGGTTCAAGACTAAAGTTAGCTGTCCTCTTGGGTCCACAAATAAAAATAGTAATCTGTGACAGATCTGGGAATAGTAATCTGTCACATTTGGGAATGAGGCTTGAATTTGAGTTATATGATTGATGTCTACAGAGCAGACATTAATTAGAAAACTGTAGGACCTTATTACATGATAACTGCAAAAGCACCCCATACTTGACCACTGTAATCTAGGCTACACCTGGAGGAAAACAATCACAGGATATAAAGAATCCCACTAGCAATGAGAGAAAATGTATAACAAAGGGAAATTTTTTTACCTAGGGAATTAGAGATGAAAGGTAACTCATAATGGTAAGGTTTTGAAACAAGAATAGGCAACTAGATAGTCATTATAAAGAACCAAAAATAAAAGGAGATAATGTAGTCAGAAGAGATCGAAAGAGATGCAAAGATATAGAGGAGAATTAAATATAATAGAGGCAATATTTCCTAAAAAGGCACAAACAGAAGTAGAACCAATAATAGAAAGAGTAATATGAAAATTAAAATAAGAATCTCCAAAAATAATGATAGTTTTAAATTTCTTATTTGAAATTAATTATAGGTTCACAGGAATTGATCAAAATTAAATATCTTAGAATCCAATAATGCAACTTCTAGGTGCACAATGTAGAGACTGTGCATGGAGTTGAATGAGTTATAATAGTAGATATTTTAGGATTATTTCAATGGAGGGAAGAAATTATCTAAAGGCTCGTAGATAGAGAAATGTATAAATGAGTAAATATGGAATATTTATATGAAGAAAAACTATACAACTTTTAAAAAATGTAATCAACCTGGCTATGTCTCATTTACATAATTACTCAATCTGTGAGTGGGGTGAAAAATAAGAAACAGAACATTATATGTATTATAAAATTATAGTGAAAATTGTCACTATTTATATAAGTTTCACTATGTTTTTGTATTAAAATATGGATGGGAAAAAGTCATAGCAAATTAAAGATAATGATCACCGAGAGGAAGAGGAAAAATAATATTATTTAATATTTCATGAAATAATTTATCATTTAATGAATATATACATTAAATTATGCATTTTGTATTATATATTGTATATAAATAAAATTTTATCTCTTAAAATGTTGAGTAAGAAAAATGTTACTGCTATTAGATGGTAGGAATATGAACATTTGTTTTGTTATCTTTCCATTTTTCATATGTCCTAAATTTCTCACACAATGGAGTTTTACTCACCCATAAACAAGAATAAAATAAGCTGGGTGCAGAGTCACACGCCTGTAATCCCAGCACTCTGGGAGGCTGAGACAGGAGAATCCAGAGTTCAAAGCCAGCCTCAGCAACAGCGAGGTGCTAAGCAACTCAGAGAGACCATGTCCCTACATAAAACACAAAATAGGGCTGAGGATGTGGCTCAGTGGTTGAGTACCCCTGAGTTCAATCCCCAGTACCCGCCTCCAAAAAAAAGAGAATGAAATAATGGCATTTTCTGATTAATGGATGGAAATGGAGAAAATCTTGCTAAGTGAAATAAGCGAACTCAGAAAATCAAGGATGGAACATTTTCTTTTCTATGCAGAAGCTAGAGCAAAATAAAGGAAAGAAGGTGGTTGGGGAGAGAATCAAATATCATAAAGATACAGGGAAGATCAGTGGAGTAGAAGAAGGTGAATGAGAGTGAGGGAGGAAGGAAGGGGAATTTCATCTTTACATATAGAAGAAAGAAAGTTGAGTAGAGGAGGAAGAATGGGGGAGGGAGAAGGGGAGGGAGGGGGAATGGGGATTGAAATCAACTTCCTTGCATGTATGGTTTTGTCAAAATGACCCCAAATAATGTGTATAATTATGATGCTCTAATAAAAAATTAAAAGTAAATAAATAAGAGGAATGGAACGGGAACTTCTAGGTTGGAGGAAAGAGGATAGGAAAGTCTTGGATGACATAGGACAAAGAGGAAAACATGGAAATGACCTTTTAAATAGACGCCTGAAGGAACAGGACATCCAAAGGGGTTCCAAGGTACTTTAACGTCAACTTCTGAAAGGGGAAGTTGACGTGGAATGGGTGGAATGGGCATGGGCGGAATTCATATGAGCAGGGCTTTAGAAACCAAATGAGCTTTTGTGTAAGTTGCATTTGAACGTAAGTTTCTGTTAATAAAGAATTTGTGATCCTATGACCCAATCAGTTTTTTTAAAAAAGATAATTGAATTGCAAAGGAAACTGGCTGAAAAGTAGTTCTGTGTGCTGTGACAGAGCCCCTAGTTTAAATTGATATTCTAACCGTCCCATTGGCTGTTTCTCTCTGAGTTGAGGAAGCTGGTCAACTTTAAGGACTAGGCCCAGGATTAATTTCTAAAGTAACCAGGAGAAGCAAAATTTCCCATGTTCAATATGTCTTAGGCTATGAAGGACCACCAAGCTGTTACTGGGATATTTATTGCTTGTGTTATTTTTTTCAGTGCAGAAACCACAGATTTTAAGATATTTTTTAGAAATAGTAGCACTAGATAGTCTTGGTGGATTGATATCTTTAAGTTAATAAGGCAAATTATTTGCCAGCACAAATATCCTTAGCCAAAATTTTGTTTATGAAACTCAAACGTATTTTAGTCCTCTTGAAACCAGAGAACAAAGACTATAAATATACTATATTATGCTACATGTATTACATTTGCTTTTTAAATAATATTTATGGATATTTGTCCACTTGTATTCATAAGGTATTTCACATGCATGTCTCTTGGATCTTCACAACACTGCCAGGATTGGGGTTAATGTCACCTTTACTTTTTATGCACAAGGAAATCAGAAAGGCAAGTGCCACTCCTTGAGTACAATCTCTACACTGGTATTTGTACCTTCCTTGCAGTTCACAAAGGACTAGCCCATATTTTATCTCATGTGAGCTGTGCAAACAGATCAAACAGGTATAGCAGAGAATGCCCTCTGAAAACAAGCTAATTGCTATGTGGATCAAGCTCCTTTTATAAAGAATTTAAGGAGAAGTTGTGGCTTCATGGATCAGTGTGACCCATAAAATGCAACTAGTGAACTGAATCTGAATACTATATTAGCTTCAAGTCATTTGTCCACATTGAAAAAAGTTTTTTTTCAACTTTTGGAGGATACACATATAAAATCCTGAAAAATTTTAAAAAAATCTTATACCACATGGAGGACTCTGAAATATATTTTATTCAAAAAGAGAACAAATAAGATACGTTATAACTTTCATTTGCAGAGCTTCTTTCATGCTAATCAGCGCCCCCAGAAGCTTTACAGATCAATATAATAGGAGGCAGCAGCAGAAAGCATATGGTCCAGTGTAAATTACTAGAAAAAAATGAGTTATAAAGACATTATATGATGAATAAATTAAAGTATTCAGTCATAAATCCAATAAGAACGGGAGAAATTAAGAGCTATTGAATAGAAGGAAAGAAAGGGCCGAGAATTAGCTCTGCAGTGAAATGAAGGATGCACGTGACAAATGTTGTGTCTCTGAGGGGCAGCAGAAGAGAAAAGGGAGTGTGAGAACCTTGAACTCCTCCAGGAGCTAGAGTGAAATATTGGCAAGAACAGGGCCTGGCCAGGAAAATAAATATTGGGTCACTGCCTAGGATCTAAAAGAAATAAGGTTAAACCTAATGAAAATCAGACATCAGATCTAAAGAAAAATGTATAATATTCTGTTCTTTCTTTTTTCCACTTTGATTGGTTTTGATAGGAACATGTGTTTATGGGAGGGCTCTAATCTATGTATGCAGATGTTTGTTTTCTTTTAAAACCCTGAGATGCAGAGGAACAGAAATGGGAGAACGCTACACTGAGAAATTGGCTTAAGCCATTGCAAATTTTGTGGGATATTAAATGTTGGCATCCAAGTGATATTTTAAAATTATTTATATATTCTTTATATGTTTTGGAGCCCAGAGAGCCAGGATTTGTTCTTGGAGGCCCATAGAAGAGGCAGATGAGCCAAGAACACATTCAGAACATTTGTTAATTCCCCTATTTCAAAAATATTGAGAGGCACAGGTACGTGTACCAAAGGTGAGACTGTGACAGTGAACAAATCCAGGTTCCAGTGGTGGTTACTGCACCTAGGATGCAGAAGAGATTAAAATACCAATGGGAGCTGGCTATATAGTGCTCATAATTTTGCTACAATCCATGGGATAAGTGTCTATGAACCAAAAATAAAAACATTACTAAATGCCTAAAGTGTGATATAGAGGAAACATTAAAACTGAAGTCAACTTGCAATATCTGCATTCATGTACGTGTCTTCATACATACATATGAAGGCAAAGAGGTCTTCAATACAGGAAGACTGTTGTACTAGAAGAGGCAAAGGAATATGAGACCAGGAATGAGAATATAGACCTCTGTGTGCTTATGATAGCTCCAAAGTTATTTTTTCACTTACTCATTCATTCAGTCACTAGACACTTAATCAACATTTGTGACATATCAGACATTGTGCATACAAAATGAGCATATAAGAATGAATAAGGCTCTGCCACTATTCCTGGGCTCCTTAGAATCTAGAGAAGTTGTTTTCATGAAAAACATACTAAAAAGAGAGGAAAAAAAAGGTTTTTGTTGTTGTTTGTTTTTTGGTTATTTTTTTGTTTTGTTTTATTTTGTTTTGTTTTTTTTGGTACCGGGGATTGAACTCAGGGGTACTCGACCCTATGAGCCATATCCCTAGCCCTATATTGTGTTTTATGTAGAGACAGGGTCTCACTGAGTTGCTTAGTGCCTTGCTGTTTCTGAGGCTGGCTTTGAACTCTGGATTCTCCTGTCTCAGCCTCCCTAAGTGCTGGGATTACAGGTGTGCAGTTTTTGTTTTTTGTTTTTAGTGAGGTGATTGAAAGTGAAGAGGTTGGCTCTCATTAAAAGATGAAAAATAAAGCATGTTTGAAAGCATGAAAATGTAGGAAGAGACCTGGACGGAGATGGAAAATGTGGGAATACTAAAGGTGGTCCACTGTTGGTTTTACAACATGGAAAAGGCTGGGCTTTGACAAAATCAAATCAGCCTACAGAAAAAGAGAGTTGCTCACCTCCCTGCTTTGTGATCCACACGGAGAGCGCTACTGGGGACTGTGCAATTGGCTTGAGTTTCCAGCACTGATAAGAATATGCTTCTTGTTGAGGGCAGACATTCAGTCCATGCTGAGCCAACCAGAATGTCTACCCCCATCTTGCTTGAAGGGTCAGAAAACACAGGGTGAGGAGGGAAGGATCAGCAACATTTCCCTTGATGGCCCCTCAAGTTCTTCCATCAGCTGGCAGAGCCAGACACATGGGATGTATCTGTGCTTTGTCCTATGATGCAAGGTTCGCCGTCACAGGCTGGAGCTAGTGGCAGGTGAAGGCGCATAAGGAATAAAAGGATGATGAAAAGAGAAGGGCACGGAAGAGTTTATATCATTCTACATGTTTTTCTGGGATTTTTTTCCTCTCTTCCAGACCATTTTTAGAGAAGTTAAGTAAGAACTTGTTCACAGCACCATTTATCAGTGCCCCTCTATATTCTCCATATTCAGTAGCTTACTTACCTTTTCAGCCAAGATTACTTTAAAATGCATAATTTAGATTAGAAGAAAAGCTAGAAGGACCGAAATAGAGCATACATGAGATCACAAGAATGGTTGTTAAATAGAAGAGAAACAAAGAATAGAAAGAAAAAGGAAATACGAATTAAATTTACATTTAATTCAGTTAAGGCAATATATGCTAACATCTATACATAGAAAGAAATGAAATCAGAATGAATTAGATAATTTCAAACATTTTCTTAGAGAGCAGAAGGACTATAAATTACTTTACCTTAAACTACAAATATATTTTTCTTTTCTCCAGAAATCTGCATAAACAAGTTGACACTGAGCGTTTTTAAACAAGAAAACCCAAAACATAAAAACACACTTTAGAGATAGCTCAGTACTCTTCCTGTCTGTTCCTCAGAAGTTTTCAGCAGTGGTTTTTTAGTATTCCCTGTCTTGGACCTTAACAGGAAGACAAGAGAGGAGAAGAGAGGAGAACAACATAGCAACATTTGAGTTCACTTTTCCATGTTTAAGGAAATGCTTTTTCTCTTTGCTCCTTCATCAAACTCCTTTTCCACCTGTAAAGGACTCTCTGGCTCTCTGCTCATCTTCCAGTGCCTTTTGAGTGCCATTTTGCTTCATTAAAACCTTGAATAGTATCACACTGCACTGATATTATGAAAGTATCTTGAAAAGTGCAGATCACTTCATTATAAAACAAAACATTTGACCACAAAACTGATGAACATTAAGCAAACTATGAACTGCAAACTCGGATGACTTTCAGTCATATCAACCCTTAGCAGTGAGCTGCTTGCTTTGGCCAGACAGCATAAAACCGTTAGTGTGAGCCATGGCAGTATGCATACCTAAGCAGCAATGAATGTTCTAGGGATAATTCTTCTCATGCCTGTTGGAGTCATGTTGGATATCAGATTCTCCAAATGTCTAAGGGTCATCAATACTATACTGTCAAATTAGAAGGGGGCTGGAGGAGAGTGCAGTGAGGAAGGAGAAAAACACAACCACCCAACCTGGTTTTCTCTGAAAAACAGACAATATTTCCAATGTGTACAGGCCTTTTTAATTATTCCACTCAAGTTCATTCTTAGAGGGGTCTTGTCAATAAAGTCAAATCAGGCTTTTGGTGTGTAACAAGGTTTTTGAGGGTCTTTTTTTGAGAGCTTCATTAAAAGCAGACAGTTTCTCTAACCTTTTAGCAGAACCTGTTATCTGATGACGTGAATTAAAGTCTCTCAAATGACTAATAATCATATCAGGGCTGCCATGTCAGCTTGTAGATTTGAATAAGAGGGTCTGAAAACATTTGCATGCCTCGATGTGCCAGTGCTAAGAAGCTAATGTGATAGTGCTGTCATAAAGCACTGGAAAGACATGACTTAATGTAATCTGTCATGTCATATGCTAATCTTCAACCATTACTTGAGTGCTGTAAGTAAGTAGAAAGCATTTGGGAGAAATCCTTTCCAATTTCTCTGAGTACCACTTCTGCTGCTGGTCAGCTCAAATGGGTTTTGTGCATTTAATGCAGAGCTCAAGTCAAGTTGGTTTAGGTCACACTTAATTAACCAGCACACTGATGGGCTGGGTCGCTACAACTCTATGGAAAAACGGTGATTTCAGAGGCGGCCTAACAAGTAAATATTTCATATGCTGAAAGAAAAGGGAAAAGGACACTTTTTCAGTCCTCAATAAAGAATGTGTTCTTTTTAGAGAAAACACTATGAATCTTAACAAGACATCATTTTGGTTTCTGCCTGCTTCCTTCTATATTTGAGTTGAGTTTACAAAAAGCAGATAATAAATAGTTAAAGACATTCCTCTCACCCTGACATCAACAGCTTCTCTGTTCAGCAGATATGGACTTAACCATTCACACAATAGAAGCTGCTTCACTCCAAGTCCACAGAAACAGAGAACAAATGATCAAAGGGAGACATCCACTTGGCATCCTCTTTAACAAGACAGTAATGTCCCTTAATATACAATAATTAAGAAAGGAGGCTGGGTCTCAGAGAGAAGAACTGTTTATGAAACAGACAACGAGTGAGACTAGAGACTGAAAATTTTTTTTCCAATTTTTTTTAGGAAAGTGTGCAAGGGATTGTGATTCAAAATATGAAGTTTATTTTTATCAGCCACACTAAGTCAAGTCAAAAAGATGCTTAAGAACTTGAAGAACTGCCTTCTGGAATAGCATTTTTGAGGATGCTGAGCAGATGGCATGAGATTAGCCTCAACGATACTGCCTGCATTTCCCAGAATTCCTAGGAGGTCTGCTATTGGTAACTCAAGAGAACTTTCATGCATGTGGGAACTGGCTTTTTATAGGGTCTAATTAGAAAGCACAGGCAATTCCTACCTTCAGCATTAAAAAATGCTTCAGTGAAATATTTTTGCTTGAAAAGTATGTGTCAAATTCATAAAGAAATTAATATGAATACAAATTGATAATGTGGTCATCTTTTACTTCCAGCTCAGGATTCTGCTGAGGTTTTTTAATCTGCACTATTTACACCTCTTTTAAAACATTCTGACCATTTTTTCATGAATTGATGATAATTGCTTCATATAGTTTCATCCTCCTTTATATCTACTTACAAAATTGTAATTGACATTCCAAAGAGGTAAAATGTGAGAATGATTCTTGGTGATAGTAAAATGTGGCTCCTTATCTAGTTTTTACTCTTATGCAACCTAATCATCAGAGGACCCTTCATCTGAACTTTTCAGCTCTTATTCACCTGGGAAAGACAGTCAGATGACATAGCCTGGTTGTTTAGAACCTAGTCTCATTGCACAAGTTTCCAAGGCCAATCATCATTTGGACTGTCTATTTTGCAAAGGTCTTTCAAGTCAATCCAGGCATCTTGCATTTGTACACCCTGAGCTTTGGGGAAATTCCCTTTTATTAAGAGAACAAAGAAACACATTCATAGGCTTTGAAGTCAATGGTTTCACCTCCCAAATGAAGGCAGAAAAATGGCTTTAAAATAATGTATTTGGGTTTGTTTTACATAATTACTGTAACTTCCTGATGGTCTTTCAAACTTCTGACTCTACCCACTTAGATTATACTCTTTCAGGCTCATTTTATATTCACCTTCCCAAGGCCCATAACTCTCTGGGACTCATGATTACCCTACCCTCATCGTTTCTTCATCTTCCCTCTTTAAAAATAAAAAAAAAGTTTTCTACTACCTTTTCTTCCCCATGATTTCTCAGATCGCAACTTTTGCCTAAGCAGTCTCATTGTGAAGCCTCAAATTAGGTCCCTTTTCATCATTTAATTAATATGTTCCCCAATGTATCCAGGAAATATTTCCTGGTTAACACACCACTTACTCATATTATCATTGATCCTTGACTGATCATCTTCATCTGTTCATTCATTCAATGCATATGCTTGAGTTTCTCTACATTGTCAAGTCTTGTACTAACCAGTAATGATGATGATCAAGTATGGAAAGGTCCTCACCTGCCCATTCATTGTGTTAAGTCTTGTGAAAGCAATATAAATTATGTTGGTTCTATATTCTCCTGTTTAACTTTTCATGTCATATGCTCCTGTGAGTTTGCTCTTCAGAGAAGACTTTTTCACCAAGCTTCCTATTTTATGTATCATCATACTCTTTTGCTCCTTTTCTGCTTATTGCCTTCTAAGGCAGCCTGCACAGTTTTCTTCAGCAGGTGCTCAGTTCAGTTCTACAAGGACTTATTGCCATTAAAGGGTCTATTGTGTAAATAGCGCTATGTAAAGCAGCATGAAAGATAAAAATGAATCGTGATACATGTCCCTGACACCAGGTGGTTTGTAATCTTTAGTAGAAGGTCATACTTTGCATATTCCACAAAAGAATGACTCGACAACAACATAAAATAAGGTGCCAAGCTGAATGTGATCAGTTTATATTGGTAGGAATGGTAGAGAGAGAATGTATCCATAAGGACTATAGACAGTAGTAGAAATGAGGATTGTCTAGAATTTTACATAAAAATCTCACAGAGTACTAGTGAGAAACTATATGAAGTAGCTCATAGGTTTTTGCAAATTTGCCATGAATTGAGTTCCATCACAGGATATTAGGGAAACATGAATGTCCACTATGGATCCTGGTGGAATAGAAAGTGAACAACAGAAATCACTAGGAAGAATGGATCTCAATGTGGGGAGAGCAGAGACAGTGAAGGGAAAATCACGGGTCCTCACAGCTCTGTGATGATATCATGCTAAGTCTGCATTTATTATTCTATCTCCCCAAACTGAATTTCTTGCCATTAAAAATAAACCAGACTATGAGATAAATGGATAGAGATACTAATCTACTTTATGTTGCCTCATCAAGTAATATTTTAAAATCAGGTCAGTATCAAGCCTTTAACTTATATAGCACTAAAAATCTATTTCTAGAAATCACTAACTTTCTCATCCTCTCCCTTATTAAGAACCTGATTAATAGCTGGGCATGGTACAGGCTCTTAACTAATAACTGCTATTCATTCTTAGTTGAGGGATTTGGGTTCTGTTGAAGGCTCACTAGTAAAGGCAGCTCATTCATTTCTGAATCAAGTTTTTGCTTTTGAGAGGCCATCAAGCCTCCTTCAGCTCCCCTTCAGTTTCCTGCTGGGTTTCTGCCCAAGAACTTAATTGTTAATGGCTCCCAGCTGTGCCACAAACATCACTTCCTTAACCCCTTCCTTCCTGGCAGCCAAATGGTGCTTGAGAAATTAAATCCCCTATGTGGGCTTTTGGTAGAGGCAAGCACTTGATGGCCAGTTAGGAAGATCTGAGAGTGAATGAGTTTTGCCTGACCCAAAGCCTTGTCCTGTACACACCTCCACTCCAGTCCCTTGGGGACAGGGCAGTATGTGAACCTTTACACTGAATCTTAGCACCATACCAAATCTTTTTTGCTTACTCTCTTATGTATTCTTGACTGATGTTTATTTTCATTCATTTATTAATTTACACATCAATTGCCTTCTGAAGCTGCTATCTATATTTAATCCCTACTAGCAATTCTTCAGCTCCACCTCCACTTCCTCATCTTCCCTTGATGAGCTGTGATCTTTTATGATCTTCTGCTGAAGCCCCTGATGGCTCTCGCTGTCAAACCCTATCCATGTCAGCATACCAGCATCTTAACAACTGTGATTTTTCTTTTTAATTTCTGCACATACTTGCTATTATTTCTTGTTCAAAGAAATGCTTCAGGTAGCCAAGGCTGAACTAGTTTCATTCTTCATTCTGTGCTTTTTTTTTTTAATATTTTTTAGTTGTCAATGGACCTTTATTTTATTCTTTTATTTATATGTGGTGCTGAGAATCGAACCCAGTGCCTCATGCATGCTAGGCAAGCGCTCTACCACTGAACCACATCCCAGCCCCCATTCTGTGCTTTTTATCATAAGAAACTTCCTTCTCTTTTATGGGATTAAGACTTTCCATCACCTTTACTTCTTTTCTTCAAACTCCCATAGAAACTTGTTCTCTTCCTACTTCCAGTGTTTCAAGCTCTGAGGAGCCCCAGCTCTTCTTACAGCTTCTATTCCAAGTCCTCATTCCTATCAGTCGTCAGGTTGCAGGGACCCTGGGTGCCCTCACACACAGCTTGCCACTCTCTCACACTAGCCAAGTGCTGAGCCTGGTCCCCAAACCCTAAGCCCACCACAGGCTCCCTTCCTTTCCCAATCCACTGCTGAAATTTCCATTTGGTGATACCAGGGATGACCAGTTAGCAGCTGAGTCAGCTACTTGGGTAGTAGCAAACTCCCATATTTTTCCCCTGTAACTTTATATACTCAATGTTTCCTTCAGCTTTGGTGACAGCTTGCCTTAAAGGATTTTCAAGACTGAGGAAGGATGTTACTCACATTTGTTGTCTACTATTATTCCAGGCCTCACATGTGGTTCTTTACAAGTTTTATTTTATTTAATTAACTACTTGGTGTATTACTTCAGTCAACACTTATTATCTCCAGCAAGTATCTATTGTTCCATGTTGAACATGGGACTGTAGCATTTGATCTTAGATTTTCTCATTTTTTTATCTTCAAGTAACCATATAGGCTAGATACTCTTAACATTCCCGCTTTACCAGGAGGAAGGGAGGCATAGAATGAGGAAGTAACTTTTTCAAGGTTACCCAGTTACGGAGATTCAAGTGAAGGGAATTTGATTTGATTCCTGAACCACATCTTCAGGTTATAGCCAGGAGCAAAATAATCACAGTTGCCACCCTCCTGGAATTTAAACTCTAGTGGAGGGGAGCCCATATTAAGCAAAGAGTTATACAAACAATTAATTCAATTATATCTGTGGTAAGGGCTCTTAAGACCAAGACTAGGCTTTTGTAATGATTATATATATATACACACTCTGATCCAATTGAGGAATTCAGCAACATCTTCCTCAAGGAAATGACATTTACATGGAGACCTCTAGGATGAGAGTGAGTGGAATTGGGGCTATAAGGGCAAGATACCTAGGGCCACGAAAATTCAATGAAAAATAGTATGAACTGAATGTTTGTGACAGAAGGAGAGAGGTTTGAAGTGAGACTGGGGAGATGGGCAAGAACTGTGTTACATGGGGCCCTGTAGACAAAGGCAAAGATTTTAGCCTATCTCAAATGCGAATGAAAAACCATGGAAGATTTTTAAGTAGGAGAGTGGAATAAATGTAATTTTAAAAATTGCAGTCAAAGAATAAACTAAAGGCATTTGGAAGAAGATATAGTATATCAATTAGGAGGACATTTTAATTGGTCAGTGATATTTCATGATAATGCCTATTGTACAGAAGAAGAAAACGTAAAATTCAGAGTTGCCTAAGTTGACATAGTTTGTGACAAAGCCAGGATTTGAATTCTGTTCTTCTGTTCTTTCCACTGCATCTGTCTTTTCCTTGTTTGAATGATTTTTGTCTCTCTACTTACAAAATTTATCATGAGTCTAGAGCTTAGGAGACATGCTTAAGGTCACACACCCAGTAATGAGCACATGGCAGATTTTAACTCATGCCTTTGAGGCCAGATCTAGTGTTCTTTCCACATTGTGCTCCCCTTTGCTATTAGCCAATCGCATGTTTCCAAATGATCCCTCCTTATGATGAAAATGGAAACAGTTAAGTCTTAAATGACATTAGGGTCATAAATACAATGTATGAAAATACCTGCCCAGCATAACTCACAGGATTATTATGAGGTTGAGATAATATGCATTTTAAAACACTTCATAAATTGTCAAGTACTCTACAGAAGTAAGGCATTACTGATGTTTGTTATATAGAGGAAATCAGAGTGCCATGGCAACTTGTCCAGTAGGAATGGGACTTTATCCTTGTATTTTTATATCATTTGCCAGAAGTGCTAGCAGGTTATAAAGTGCCAGTGTATTTCACAGATTTTTGCAAATCAGGAATGGGGCCAAGGAGAAGCAACTGATATCCCTGTTTCCACCATGCCCTAGTACATGGTTATGCCTATTTGGAGTTCAATTGGATAATCCTCACTATAATTACTTGTTGTAGAGAAACCTGTGTGTCCCAGAGTGCTGCCTGATATGTCACTACTGGAACTTGTATTTTATGAGGAAAAAGCATTTTTTAAAAAAATACACCTGAAGCTGGAAATTTATCTTTGCAATTTAAATTCTCAAGGAGAATGAAACATGGATATACAGACCCAAATCAATAGTCATCTTTCTTCCATTAAAGAACTTTTAGGGTCTTTTATAGAATCCCATTTCTTATTATTAGCCCATTCCTAAAGATACTTTTGGTCTGCCTTGGTGTTTGTCAAACTGCAGATCATGACCCATTGGTGGGCTATGAAATCAATTTAATGGTCAAAAGCAGTATTTCAAAATGAACAAGAAGAAAGGAAAACTATCCAAGTGTGGTGTATATACCACAGCGTTGCTTTAGAAAGTTTTTGTCTCAGCCATAAACACAGTGCCCTGGATCACAATAGAAAACATTTTTCTTACTGTAGGTCACCATCAAAAAAAAAAAAAAAATCTCCTACACACTGGCCTATTGAACTCAGGGAAAGAACTGATGCTTTTACACTTTTATAAACTCAGTGTATTATGCCTTAGCCCAACTTCAGGATGGGGGTGCTCTCCAGGTTTGGGGCAGGTTGTACCTGCTTCAAGTTAAGTATTCCCTAAAGGGTTTACATTCTTAAGCAGCACCACATGGAGAAGGTGTGAACGGGGAACCCTCACTACCCAGCAGCAGCTTATCAAAAGAACCCTGAGTTGATGGCTCCTTGAGAGGGGTGAGGGATCTTCAGAGAATAACTAAAGATTTGTTTCATAACAAATGTGCTGCGAGATGTGCTGCGTTATGGGCTCTTGATTTACATGCTTATTTTATCAATTTACTAAACACCTCTATAACCCTAGTGATGTGCCACACCTTGTCCTTAGTGCTTTCTATATAGTACTTCATGGACCCTATGAGGCAGGTACTGTTGCTACCCTCATTTTAAAACAGAAGACATCAAGGCATTAAGTAAATAAAAGGCAACAAAGAGAATGATCTTCAACATTATGTTCTGCTTCATCTTAGTTCCCACCACAGAGCTTACTAAGGATGTTTTACCATAATTGTGGCTCAGCTCCCATCCCCAGATGAAGACTTGAAGGCTGTGAGAGAGAGAGAGAGAGAGAGAGAGAGAGAGTGTTTGTCTCCTACATGTATGCATTCATGGGTAGAAGTGGTAGGAAAAACAACTCCTAAGAATCCTGCCAACACAAGTCTAGAAGAAAGCTCCAGATCTTTACTCTTGTACCCAGTACCCCGGTTCATCTAGTTAAAATCATTGAGGTTTCAAAAGATATCCTCTGCCATGGGGCAAAACTTTTCCAACAGTTGGGCTGTGAGTGTAAGGGAAAGTGAGAGGAGGATTTGGTGAGGCCACACAGAATTAACAGGTTTTTATGAGGCCATTACAAGTGAGGGAGGAAGAAAGAACGAAGCCTTATGATTTGGAGACAAAGGGGAGGTTGGTTGAAAATGTTTAAGCATGTTCTACCATTGGAAAATAAAGTAAACCAAACACGCAAGTACACATGGTTAAGAGGAAGGAAAAATTAAAAAGAAAAAATAAAATAAAATTAGGTTGACAAAGTTAGGTGTTTGTAATATGGATAGTACCTATCTTTTGCATGTGACCATGTTACATGTAACCTTTGAATAAAGCACCAACATACCTAGGCATCATTTCCAAGTACATTTTAAGGGAAAAACAAGCCTGATGTGAGAGGGTACTAAAACTTTTCTTCAAGTGGGAGTGATTTGGTCCAGTCAGAAAATAAAAGATGATAGAGTACCCAAAACTCCTACAGTCCATTAAATAGGTTACTAAAAGTTGGCCATTGTTCCCCCATGTTTTTTGTTGCCTTCCACAGGAGTTTTCAAGGACAGCAGGTTAGACCTCAGTCTGAACTATGAGGATCAGTGGGGAGCCAGGTCCCTGTGGTAATGCCACCACTTATGGCCAGAGAACATTCTGGGTAATCTCAGCCTGCAGTCATGTCCCTCTTTCCTGATTCTCTTTCTGATTCCCTTTATATTTGTTCCACTAGTGTAAATTTTTTTTTGTAAATTTCTTATTACACACAATAGGGAGAAAGCTCCTTGAAGGCAGAGATTATGTTATTTGCTTTGCAGTATCCACAGCACAGCGTGTTATGTTCTACATATATTAAACGCTCCATGAATATTTATTAAATGACTGAAATGCAAAATCTCACCAAATTCTGGGCAGAAATGTTTCATGAACCCCTGCAGCTACCCCTTCCCTTGCTTTTGTTTGTTGTTTGTTTGTTTTTGTATTGTTTTTAAGAGTCTTCTCATCATTTATTTGGATTATTTATCAGTTTTCTAGGTTACCACCTCCCCCAACCCAACTTTTTGTTCCAAGTTGGCTGTGGTAGCTGAAGTCAGGAGCCACTGTGGAAAAGATAAATACACAGAGACGATGGTTATCCCCAACACACACAAGCCTCTTGTCACCCATTGTACCTTTAAATAGGGAGTCCTCTTTCCTGTTCAGATCACAGTTCCAGATGCACAATACTGGGATGGGGTTAGCCAGCTTCTTTGGAAGAGCATGTGCAGCGTTGTGGACATGGAGGTCGCCCCTCAGACTTGTGATTACCACAGGTTTCCCTGCCCACTAACTGCTGTCACTGCAGGTGAGGTAAGATACAAATTTAGCTTCATTGGCTGTTATGTAATGAATGAAGAACATCCACCTGAAGGTCCTCAGGGTGTGGCATTTCTACGCAGGTCTCCCATTGGTGTTTAGAATGGTTCTGGTTGAAGGCAAACATCTGTACAGACAGTGCAAGCTTACAAGTAACAAAGTACATTAGGAGAGAGTGCAGAGAAATGTCATCAGTTCCCCATTTAGTGCTTCTTCATACATAATGTTCAGTGTGAAATGTCAGCTTTGGCTTCTACAGGTTATGTGTGTGTGGATAATTTATGAAGTTATGCAGCTTATAAAGGAGAAATGGGTTCTGAAGGCACTTCTGGTCTAAAATCATCTGGGTGATGACATTAACAGAAAGGAATGATGGAGGGGAGGGGAAGAAGGGAAAGGGAGAGAAGAGTTCAAAACTTTGCATATAAAAATAGGATCCTAGAAATGCTCTCATGCACGTTCCATCTCAGTGTGACTTCCGGGATCTTTAAGAATGCCTCTCATCCATTCCTCCTCAGGCAGCATGGAGGCAACTTCCAGTTCTGCCAGTTCTCTCTATTTGGATTTTGTTAATTAGGAACAACCTGTGACCCTGTGCATCAGATGCCAGTCCTGTGCCATTCTTCCTAAGTGCCAGGTTAAATGAAGCTCTTTGTGACTTTGTGAACTTTAAAGGCATCTATCCTCCCAACTTCACCCTCGTCTTATTGTGTGGCCCACCTACCTGCTAATCTTTTGCATACTTCTTGATAAAAGGTTAGTTCATGTGTTCTTTCAATCATTCAACAATTGTTTTTACTGAGTATCTATTTTTTAAGATTACTGTGTTGGGCGATGATGATGCAAAGGTGAACAAAATACATTCCCTGCTCTCAAGATGCCCCTGGGAAGACAGACACACAAGCAAATAATTTAAGCATTATTGAGAGTATTTCTATGCCAAGTTGCTATGGGAACACACAGAAGAGGCACTTAACTCAGTCTGGGGAGGAGATGGTCAGGAAAGAATTCTGGAGGAAGTGGTGCTTGGAAAGTGGAAGATGATTAGGAGTTAACTTAGGAATTAGTGGGAGGAAGGGTAAGAGGGGGGAAGAAGAGGGAATTCCCAAAAGCTTCTGCAAAGACTTAGAATGAAGGAAAAGTATAGTCAGTCTGGGGAATTGCAAGTGGTTCAATATGGCAGGAGCATTAAGTGTAAGACTAGAGAACTAGACATGAACCAGTAATGAAGGGCCTTTGAAGCCCTATTAAGGAGCTTGGACTTTATCCTGAGGGCCATGGGGAGGCACTGAAGGGTTTTAAATGGGGACTGACAGATCAGATTTGCATTTTACAAAGATCTCTCCAATGGCAGCATAGGAGCAGGTTGGAACTGGACAAGAGACTGGTAGATAGATGGCCATTGTGGTGATTCAGAGGAGAATGTCAAGATGGTAAGGAAGGTTAAAAATAACTAGATGTGGGGGTGCTGATTGGATGTGGGATGGGAGGGACAAACAGAAGCCAGAGATGACCCCTGGGTTCTGGCGATGGCATCCTGCAAGCTGCCTAGCTTGCTGAGTGGTGAGACATGCAATTATCAGGTAAAATTTTATCTTTTCTTTTCCTCTCATTATTTTATTATTTTTAAATTTTATTTATTCTTTTACAGGAGAAAATAACATTAACTCAGCTCTTGGTGGTGGTATTTTGTAACTTTGGAAACCAATAATAGCATATAAAGATGAGGTAGGATCATAGAAAAGTTTTTAAAAGACTACTATTAAATTTTTTCAGGAAAAAAAAAGCCTATGCCATATGCAGAAAGTTTCCAATTAGGTTAATGTACCTTAAACTGTATTAGTAATTAAGTGCTTTGGGTATTAAAATACCTAATCTAGCTTCAGGCTATTTTTGATAAATCCTTTGACATTTTCCCAACTGAGTGGGAGAGACAGAGCAGAGGAGGCCTCGCCTGGGATTACAGAGCTCTTGGCTCCATTCCCCAGCTTTTAGCAGCTTATAGTGTGACCTTGGTAAATTTGCTTTCAGTTTCCAACCTTTAGTTGTTCTATCTGTGAAATGGCAAAAATAAGAAGATGGCTACATGATTGATCATGTAAATAAAGCCCCCTTAGACAAGGTTTGGAACTTAGTAGTGTGTCGTTAGAGATATTTTATTTTGGGTAGGGGAGGTAGGGGTAAGGTGTTAGTTCGGGCTAATTATTTTGTTATTTGTTCTACATAGGGACATATTAGTTTTAAAGAAAAAGAATATCTTATATTTAGGTGAATATATAAATGAATGGTGTGTGTGTGTGTGTGTGTGTGTGTGTAACAGAGCAACAAGGACATCCATACAAGATGCATGGAACAACCGCTATTCAACTGAATCACCAAGGCCCCAGAATCCTTCTGTATTCCCACTTTGTTCTATTTGGGATTGCTTACAGCTGGATAGCAGTTGTACCTCCAACCATTATCTCCACATTGAGCAGGAAGAAGGTCAGAAGGTTGGTGACCACTTCATTCCTTCCATTCATAAGAAAGAAAACCACTTTTCCAGAAGTTGTATCATGGTTGCATTGGAATGTTGAATGAACAGAACTGGCAGATCTCAGGGAAGCAGGAAATGAGAGTGGGACAGCTTCTTCCACCTCCGCAGTGAAAGGAGGCAAGAAAGAAAGGGGCTGAGGGTGGGTATTGAGTAAGTGCATAGGCAACTGCTGTCACACCTGCTAAGCAGAGCACCTTCGAGAAGTAGGAGAGTGAGTCATTCTTCTGGAAGTAGAAGATCAAAAGTTAGGCTGGTGCTGAGACTTTTAAAAGACACCCTTCATTTGGGTGGAAGCTTTTGAGCAATTCTTTGGTTCAAATTTGTGAAAATCTAGCCCACCCCAGACGGTGAACTATAGGAAAATCTGATTGCCTAGTAGGTAGACCTGACTTTGAATAAAAAGCCCATGCTTGAAGGGACAAGAGAGAAACATATATCTAAAAAAGTGGAAGGGGAGTGAATTCCTAAAGAAACCTCGTTTGTTTCTGAACCTTTGGACTTATTATGGGAGACGATGATAAGAAACAAAGTCCAGGGACTAGGGTTATGGCACAGTGGCAGCGTGCTCGCCTAGCACGCGGGAGGCACTGGGTTCGATCCTCAGCACCACGTAAAAATAAAATAAAGCTATTGTGTCCACCTACAACTAAAAAATAATATTAAAAAAAAAAAAGAAAAGAAACAAAGTCCAGGAATTACATAGCTGTTTGGTGCCCTTGAAATGGGTGCTGACCCAGCCTTTGGGGGCATGAGTAAGCTGAATAAATGTTCCCAATTCCCATGTTGGTTGGTCCCTTCAAAGTACCTGGGTCCTCCAAGCATCCCTGGAGAAATCATGCTTCTGCATAAGACAAGACCATAGGGAACATGTTCTTGTGTGTTCCTCCATCAAAGTTGAATAAGGCCTCAATTTTCTTTTTCCGATTATCATTTGACAAGTTTCCTTGTTAATGCTTATGTGCCTCAGGCAGCCTATTAGGACATTAGGGAAAACTGCCCACCAATTTCTGTTGTTGATTTAAACTGAAAACAAAGTATGTAGAATTGCAGATTGTATTTCCAGAGAGGAAGAATGGCTCCCAGGTCTGACCACCCATCACCCTTTCCTCCTTAGGCTCTGATCCCACAAACTGCTGATTTCACCCTGGGCTGTAGAAGGAAGACTCTCAAACTACCTTTCCTTTGTGCCTACACATTATGTAAGCTTCTATAGTCACTGAGATGCAAAACGGAAAAAATAGGAAATCTGTAAAAAGTCATCTTCCTTAGTAAGACTGTCATTTCCTCTTTTTTTCCCATGAATTGTTTTGCTGGAGAGAAGATTGCATGTGTTTTCAAATGTCCCATCTGGCCCAGGATCCCCACTAGATTCAGCAGGGAAAGGGTAGGGTATGTAACTCTCACACAGGGTAATGCAGGGGCACCCAGACAGAGCTGGATGAGGAAAAGCAGACTTCTTAGCTGGTGTAAGTGAACTGGCAACTCAATTTCAAGGACATGCAAGGAGAATTACCAGGGAGGCTCCAGCTACAGAGGGAAGTCTCGTCTGTGTATTTTTGCATGCAATTGTGCCACTACTAATCTGTCTGTTTGCAGTGCAATAGCCCAGCTCCTTTACTAGATTGAGTGCATCCAGGAGAAGAGAAGCAAGCTCACACACAATTAGAACACATTTGTGAACAATGCAGAAAGTGAAATTAAGGTTAATAAGCACTGAATCTATTTTCACACCACACTGCTAGCACTCGCTTCACTGACTCAAAACCATATAGTTTATACTCTGGAAAACTCGCAGAGATGTCACGATTCTTCTTTACTTACAATCAGCCAAGAGTTTCATCAACCCATGGCAACACATTCAAGGTCCCTAGCATCATGGTTGCTTAAGCCTGTTTAAAGGAAAAAGTTTTGGTTCCATCATCCTTCAGATCCTGCAGAGGATCTGAAGCAAGGGTAGAGCAGGAATTCTAAGGAGATTTTCATTGGAATAAAAGAGCATTGGATACTCATCACTCGTATTCTTGTGGTTTTCCCCGTCAGGGTTGGGGATGGAAGTGAATAAGCACAGGTTGAGAGTAGTTGGGAAAGCAGGGGTTTCTCATGGAATGAGCTGATGTACTTAACTTCTGGTCCTGCTAGAGCATTCTAATAAGGTAACAGCAGCACACCTTGATCTCTTCAGAGAACATTTGTAGTCAAAGGGATTGAGCCCAATAATTCTGAATATCCTCTTCTTGGAAAGCAGCCTTTCTGAATTTATGAGACTAGGTAAACTGATACCCTGCTTTAGAGTGAATTTTGGATTTTTGAAATTTCCCTCAAAATATGAGGCCATGATAAGATTGCCTGGGTGATTCCTGGCTCCCTGTCCAACCTTATGTCCCATAATACAGTTACAACCTAAGCTAAATGAGTCTTTGTTGACCTGATATATACCTACTCAATTTGGGAAAACTGAGGTCTCATAAAAATTTCCATTCAAGTCTTGGTCAAAATTTTTTTAAAAGGGGGGCGGGGAGTTCATGTTTATATTTTACACATTTTATTATAGTGGCTCATCCTTTTTGAAGAACATTATTCAAGAAGATACAATTTTCTATTTAGGGAAGCTGTCTGAACTAAGCTCAACTACAGGGACTATTTCATCCCTGTGGCCCCCCTCAGGGATCCCTAATGAAAGCCAACTTATTTCTGATTTCTCTGCTGTCAGCATGTCCAGATGGGTGATTTGCCCAGCACCTGGGGTTTAGGGGAGTAGGCATTAGCCTTGGGATGAAGACTTGTTAGGAAAAACTTCTTTCAGGAAAGAACGTGAAAATCCTATCTATTTAGGGGCAGTTCACAGGCTGGTTTTCCTGGTACCCATAGCTCCCCCTGCTGCCCACCTAGGGGCAAGAGAGGCCAAAGGAATCAGAAATGAGACAAAGCAGAGCCTACCTGGAGTCTAGTCAGCCCCAGGAGCCAGCAGTAATTGGAGGCAATTAGCTCTAGAGTCTAGGGCCTTAAGCATGCCCAGTGTGATGAATGATTCAGGCAGGCAGGACTAGGTGTTTGAGGGTGGGGGTAGAACAAGCAAGGGGATTGAATTTTTAAAAGGGCACTGCCAAACTGTTGGTTAAAATCAAATATAGAAACAAAAGAAAATCTTGGGTTCACACATGAATGTGATTAAACAGCAAGTTCTGTTCCTGGGCTTTCTCCTAGATGAGATTGCTCTATTTGTCTCTTAATATCGTTGCCACCAGCTGTTACCTGGGGGCAAATGATATAATCTCTGCCTCATTTTCCTGATCTTAAAGTGGCATTATTATGGAAAATGCATACTCTTATCACAATGCCAGGTACTCATATAGAAGCAGCCAACACATGTTGGCTTTTGTTTTCAGTCTAGTTAATATTAGTGTTTTTTAAGCTATTGGCTCTCAATCATGGCTATACATTGAAATGATCTAGAGACATTTTAAAAATACTGATTTCTGGGTCCTTTTCATTGAGATTCTGATTTGATTCACCTAGGGGATGGCCTGGGAGTTTCTAAAGATCTGAGAATTATAGCATTCAGCCAAGTTTAGGGCTCCTCATGATCCTTCCTCAGAGACGTCTCGCAAGAGGATGCGGTGTACCGAATGGAGGGAGTCCTTGCTGTAGTGTTGGACTAGCTATGGGGCACAGTGAAACACTCTGTGTGAAAGCATGGTCCTGGGACCACCAGCATCTAATAACCTAGGAGTATTTTAGACTTTTATTTTTGATCCCAGACCTGCTGGATCATAGTCTTTATTTAAACAAGTCCCTAAGTAGTCATTATGCATGTTCAATTTTGAGAAGCTCCTTCCTGTTCTTCCTGTTCCTCCTTTTTGCTTTGGCTTTTTTATTTACCATACATAGTATTGAATATTTCTAAGAGGATATATCCTTGCAAAAAAGGCCCCAGGTCTTTATTTCAATAATCTCTTCAGATTCAAATCTTCTTAATATTTTTCTGCTGCCAGACTTAGTTTGAGTTTCTAATACCTGTCTCAACTCACAAGGGTCCACTTCATGTCTACTGATGGTCATACACTGGGCCTCTTATGTAGCTTCTAAAAATACTCCTTTTAAGACGGGTGCGAATGCCCTGCTCAGGCCATCTCTGGTACATTGGTAGGAGCGGGTCGACATTTGACAGGATTTTGGGTACATCACAGCTGTGAGAAGAAATTTAGAGGGTGATTATTATTTGCTAAAGGCTCAGAAAGGAAATAAAATCCTCCATCAGAACCTAGTCATTAGGGTTAACAGTAAACCATAAAATGAATGGAATGTTGGCCCTGTGGATAGGTTACCAAAAAAGACAATGCAAATGTCTTTAACTAAAATGTGGGGAGTCAGGACAGGGCTTTGGAAGAAAGGGAGAGGAAGACTGAATGATTAAGTAGATGGAATAAATCTCAGCAGGAATTTAGTTTCTATGATATTAACATAATTCTATGGACTATGACATTAGCTCTTTCCCTCCCTTGTCCATCCCATTACAAAAAAATATTTTAAACATGAGTTTAAAAAGATTCATATTGAGGTAGAAATAATACAAGAATTACTATTGCTGTCTTCACATTTTTTCTCTTATTTTCTTTCTAGAAGCACAATATCCTCTTTATGATGCTTTTATGTCTATAAACGATTTAGGAGAAGATGTTGAAACCAAATCTGTAAATGTGCAAGGCTCCTGGATTGATGGGGAGGGGTAGGGTGAGAGGGAGACACAAATTGCAAAGAGCAGAATAATCAGATACAGAGGGACTTTGATCTTCTGGAGACCTAAGCTAATAGATGTTAAGTGCAGTTCAGTGGAAGTAATAACCCATGAAGAAAACAAAATCTGCAAAATGATAAAATGCTGCAGTCTACTGATCAAGGAAGACATTGGAAAATTACTATGAAAGCATCCTTAGCCCAGCAGATCCAAGGTGGGGAAAGGGCTGTGTCTGCCAACCAGCAGCCAGACATTCCAGGCAGACTCAGCCGTCTCCCATTTTGTGGCCAGATTAACACTCTGTGTAACCTGAATGCTTTCTCACTGGAAAGGCATGAACTGGCACCATCTTAGTCCTGGGCTTCAGGTCTCTCAGTGATGTCACAGTGAACCACCCAGAGGCTAGTGGGTACTTTGTAGGGGAATTTCAGAGGACATTATTTCTGTTAATCAATTAGTGCAAGAATTTCTGAAAAGACTCCAAATGAACTGCTGGTCTTTTTTTTTTCCCTGACGTCAGTGCACTATAGTTAAGACATCATTCAAGAAATTAAAATCTTACCAAGCAATTAGAATTTATGAGAATAATGAGAATCATATGAATGCAACTGAAAAATCTAGAAACTTTATAAAAGGGAAGTCCCTAACACTAGTTTATTTAAGTACTATTTTATTATGTGTACCACTTATTGAGTAATGACTACATTATACACACTGTACAAGGTAGGGCGGAATTAAATTGATCTGTCTTTAGAACCAATTAAATTTTTATTATCAAAAGAAAATCTAAAATTTGAAACAGACAAATTTAGTCTGAGTAGACTCTTTATTGTGAAAAGGATTAAACAAAGGCAACCAGAAAATGTGTAAAGATGGTGAACATCTTACATCTCCCAGGAAACTGGGAGAAAGTAGTTTGCTTTTTTAAAAACTCCACCTTTTTTACATTTCATGCAATGGCTAATTAAACATATGGAATATGTTATCTGAACCACAGATTAATGTGTTTGTGTAGGATGGCAGCAAACAAATGAAAATAAAGAAAAGCTATGCTAGTGTATTCCAGGCATGATGTGGGCAAACTCTGCTGCGCTAGCATTTGGTTCACGTTTGAACAGCATACATTAGAACACTTAAGAGCTGAATCTTGCTTAGAGGATTCTCCTCCTCAAGAGAAAAATTGTCTGAAAAACTTTAGTTAATAATACAAACTAACATTATGGATGGCCAGAAAGAAAGAATGAAAAATGAAAGAAAAAGAAAAAGGAAGTTATTTACTGATTGATTCCAATGCATTTCAACTCTCTGGACAATTTCCTGATGGTAAAGATGGTGAATATCTACGTGAATCTGTATTAACCATTGTGCTGGCTTTCAATGTACATATTCACAGAAAGACTGGCCCAATAAAATGTGTTCTACCTGTGGGGAAAACAGACTGGGCCCAAACAATACTAAGGGGATGCTTCATGGAAAATTAAAACTTGAGACCTTCAAACAATTGCTGGAAAAGATATTTGTATAAAATATATATTTATTTTTTAAACAAGTAGAATCCTTTTCTGAAAGTCCTGTGGGTACAGGCTTGGCTCGCAGTGTAGACCAAGTGGTTAAGATGAGAACTCCCAGCTCTGACTTAGCAGTCCATTACTCAGTCGCTGTCCTGCTGCCTGCCATCAACAGCTCTCCTTATCTATTATATGCATATAACACAATTTAGACTAAGCATGCTGAGTGGATTAACTAATGATTGCAAACCACTTTGGAAATAGAAAATACCCCATACGTGCACAGACTTAATAATGATTAGATAATAGACTGTCCTAAATTTTACTTTTAATTCAAATAAACCTTTTCTTGATGTTGAAAGTTATGCTATTAAACAAAAGACTTTTTTTTTTTTACTAGAGGTTTTCAAGGTGTTTTCATTTGAGTTGAATTTCTGTTCTTCAGACCCATATTTCTGCCAATTTCTATCTCTTGTGCTTTCTCTGGCACAACCAAAAGAACAAAGTTAATAACAGAGAAAGGACAAGCTTTAAAAAGTGCTGCATTTATCGTCAGTTGTAATTCTGCTATTAAATGGTCTTGGCATTTGGGAAATTCTTCTCAATCTTACTTTTATACTTAGAGGAAAGAAAAAAAATTGAAAACATGGAACTTATACCAAAAATAATCCTTCTCCATCTTCTATGTTCTCAGACTCTTCCTCTTTGTATTCAGTGTGTGACCTCCTGCATCTATAGGGTAGTGCGCAAGATAAACATTGAGACTTTGTTTCCCCTTAACTTTTCTAGAAGTAACACATATTCATGTTCTCGGGTGCGTGCGTGCACACGCACACACACACACACACAAATTTGTATAGAATTATTTTTCACTCTGATTTCTGCCTGTGGAACAGATTGAAGATTTTGCCATCCAAAACCCACAAAGAGAAAACTCCTACTGTGGTCTTCAGAATTTCCATTCAGTTGATTTGCCTGCCAAGCGCAGTGACCAGTGCCGCCGCTCCTGATGGTGGGGAGCATATGGTACTGCTGTGAATAGTTTTGCTCTCACTGCTGTGAAATCCCACGCCTTCCTACAGAATGTGTTTGGAGGAGCAAATGGTAAGTGTAGCTCTTCAACACAGCTCTGTCTCTGCCTGTGGAACCCAGTCCTCTGAACAACAAAATGAAGAGATAACTACAAGTCTTCATGGGCTCTGGTTTAGCATTCATCTTCAGGGTTAACAGCTACCAACTAACCATTCCTTCCTCCCAGGAGAGAATTGTCTTTTGCACATCCTGAACTTACCAGGAACCGTAACGGTAAACCAACCATCCATCATTTTTGTTTGTTTGAATCCTTTTCCTCCTTCTCCTCCTTCTAAAAAAAAAAAAAAATCTCAAAGTGGGACAGAATCTCTAAGTTAAATTGGGGCTCTGAAAAGAATGCTGACTTGGAGTTAGGAAGCCTGGAATATCAAACTCTAACTAGCCTTGTAACCTTGGGCAAATTTATTCTGTGCCTCTTCTGTGGAACAGATGGTGTGGGCCCTTAGCGCCCCTTCCAGTTCCAAGATTTGTCTAATCCAAGTCCACCCCACTCTCAACCTCATCTCCAGGAAAGTCTCTTTCTAAACTGTTCAAAATAAATTGTTATCTTTCACTTTATAACACAGCTTTCAGGAACCAACTGGGTTGCTTGTTCCTGGGTTTACTCACCCCCCACTGTCAAGCGGATCTTTTGTATGTTTAGCGAAACGTTCTCTTGCTGAAATAGGACACTTTTTTTCCTTTTTTTTTTTTTTGTGAAAACAGAGAACTCTTTGAAATTTTGCTTATAATAACTTTTATTATTTGTTCTGTTAGTGAAGTTGCTCTTGGGCTATTAGAACACATGTACTCTAATAGTCTCTTCTGCTCGCCGTCCTTCCTCAAGCTCCATTCTCCTCTTCTGCCAGTACAGTGGGTGCCAGTTGAGCCATCAAGGTGGGGCCCTGTGGAAGCTGGGGTGCAATACCATGTGTGCTGCATTTACTGGTATGCAGTTGGAGGGAGGAGGTAGCTGACGTTCCTATTCTGCTGAAGAGGGCTGTGGAAACTCAAGTCTTAGATGTGCTTCAATAAGAAGATGAGGATGTGCCCAGATGGGGAGCTTCAAGTACAGAAGCACTTGTATGTCTGTTTATCTCCCGTCTCGAGGATGCTGTTTATGAGTGAGCTATTCAAATGGAGGAAGAAACCCACAGGGAAGGAGAAATATCAGGTTGGAGTGATTATGTACAAGAGGAGAGGCTCTAGCACAAGTTCAGTGGGAAAGGAAGAGGGGATAAAATTAAGAATGATTAATGGCAGATCTCTAATGGATTCATTGGAGCCAAAGGAACATGGTAATACTGAATAAGAAACACTTGATGTAGGAAAGGAATAGGAGTGTGAAGGAAAATACATCATCTACAGATGTTGACACGCTCTGCAGATGGGGAAGAAGCCCTTCAGAGTAGAAAAAAGTCCTCTCACCCCCAAACCAGAGATGCCCTAGCTGCCATAGCCTCTTCTGGTCTTTCTGAGAAAATTGAACAGAGTTAGGTAGAACAACTGTGCCTATAGATGGGACATGAACTCAGAACAATGTATTCACTTTTAGGAGGATTTAATTTAGGGATATAGGCACCTCTCCTTCTCAATGTACCCTTCAAAGTGCTGAAGAAATTGTGTGTGTGTGAGTATGTGTGTATCCATGTGTGGCTCAAAGCATCTGTTTGAGAATAAGAAAATAGATTAGATCTTTAGTTGCAGAAGACCTAGCATTATTCTCCCACCAATTCACTCCTTACTCTTTCCCACCTTCTCCACATCAAGCTTAGAGTTGCTATGATGTTTAAAACTACCCATAATACATTATACTATCCTCCATTTATGAAGTTCTTAATATATGGCTCTATCACATGGAACACTTTACATGAATTTTCATATTTAATCTTCATAATGATACATGAGACATCTTAAACATTTTATGTAGTACTTATAAAGTCCCAGGCAATATTATATACACACACACACACACACACACATATATGTGGAGATATATATGTGTATGTAAATTGAATTAAGTACCACCAGCATACTTTTTTCTTAGCTATGAGAAAACTGAGGCACAAAGGTATAAAGATAATAAATTACCCATCCACAAAGAGCTAATAAGTGATAGAGTCAGAATTCCAAACCCATGTTTATTTCATTAGACTGCATTCTCCACATGAGTAAGAATTATGTATGATTTTGCCACCATCACGTTGTCAATGCCTGGAACACAGTAACACTCAAACATATTGGTTGAGTGTTTAAATACAGAGCCTAAATCATTACCCTCTATGCAATACTAAGTCTGAGCAAACTGCTTCTATTCAAAATCAAATGCAACCGGACAGGAAAGAGAATTAAGGGATATAATTATGAATTCAGTCATCATTCAACAAACAAATATTTATTGGGCACCTACTATATGCCAGGCCCTGACCTATGTGGTTCTTTATTATTTGAGAGGAAAACTTAAATGCCTTGCTCTAGTAACCTCTTGTACCCAGAGAAAATGCCCCCCAACTTTCCTCCACACCTCTCAAGGATAATACAACTAGCCCAGCACCTTGTGGAGTCGGGTTCTGATCCCATCCAAGCAGCTCTAAACCATATTTCCCTTGTTTTCCATCCAACTTCAGATTGCAGGACCTACTGGGGATAATGACTCAATGCTGGGGAGAGTATGGAGGCTGCATGCAGCAGATCTCAGAGGGAGGGACTGCAAATTGGAGGCATTTTATTGTTTTCTCTTTTTTTACTCTGAAAACTTTCCAAAAAGAGAGATCTATTTGAACGGTTTTCAAAATCCATCTTAAGGTCAGCTCTAATTCAGTTTGGGCTTGGCAGTGGTATGATTCCAGTGATGTTATACAGCTGCCAAAATTCACTAGATGCCCACCTTACACATTAGCAGTAGGACTCAGGCTGCATGCACAGCACCCTGCAGAACCCTGGGCCCACCTGGTTTCTGGGAAATGTTGGAGTGAGGTCATTGCCAAAGAGAAAATCTTCCATATATGTTGGTGGACAAATGGTTGCAAGAATTCAGAATCTCATTCTTAGTAAATTTTAGGAAAACAAAAACATCCATTGTGTCACATAGTAGGTACTCGCATGATCTTCTATTTCTCTTCATTTGTATAATCAGGATGGGATTTGAGCAACAGAAGATTAGATTGACACAATGACTGACACACAGCAGATATTCAGCGTATATATGTCCAGTGACAAAAACACATAAAACTTAGGAGCAAATGAAGAGTCAAGAAACACAGGTTCTTGTTACTTGATTTTCTATTAACTAGTATGATAAAAGTATGAAAATGATCTCTTCACAGCTCAGTTGTTTCATCTATAAAATGAGATCTGATGAGTTCTTAGATTCCTTCTTGTTCTTAAATTTCACAATTGAAATGTACTATCATTACATAGGAGAAAGAACAGATGTCAAAGCTCAGAGTCCATAGATAGGATTTAGTTCGTGCTGCTGATTGCCACTGACCATGGGAACTTAAACATGTGTCTCAACATCTCTGAGCCTCAGTTTCTTCATCTGTACAAGCAGGGCGTTGAGATGTGCTTTGTAGGATTGCAGGAAGATGCAGAGGTAAAAAGTCACTGCCTGAAATACAGAGGGCATATAAAATATATAGTAAATAAAAGATAATAGCTTACCAATTTTAGGCTCCATTTTTCCTCATAGAAAACTATTATGGCCTCTTAGAGCAGGATGCATCAATGGTCCCTATTCTTTAACACTCCGTGTATCTATGTTGCATGTAACCGTAAAGTGTTCTTCCAAGCCTTGACTTTGAGTTTGACTAAATGACATACCTTGTCCAGTAGGATGTTAGCAGAAGTGATGCAGACCAAGACTAGACAAGTGACTGGACTTGGTCTTTGGTGAGAAGACCAGAGAAGGACGTACCTAATATACAGGTCTGAAGAAGAGAATAAGAGACATGGGACAGAGTCACCATCAGTTGTGACCAGTCTAGGCAAGCCAAATTCCAGTAAATCACCCTGAAAAAGCTAAATAAATGATTATTTGAAGCCATTGAATTTGGGGATGGATTGTTATGCAGCATTTTTATGGCAATATCTAACTGACACAAAATGGGTTTATAATAGGAGATAGAAATTGTAGATTGTTTTATCTTAAAATTGGAGTTCACTAGTGACTTCTGAAAATATATTTACTTTCTTTAATTTGGTGAACCCTCTCGTATAGTTTTGAGTCCAATTTTGTTAGGAGAAGGAAGATAAAATTTTGCTAAAATTATATTTCCAGTTCAAATGACAGTTTTAATGGTGTCTGAAGCATTTTAAATTGATAAATTATGAACAGCTGAAAATTTGTCAGGTCTTGAGTATAGTAGCTTTAATTTTAGGCTTGAGGATTTTTAGCAGGTAGGGACATATGTTCAGGCCCAAAACCGATTATAGAATGTGTCTATATATTGCTTAATATCATTGGTCATTTGTAAAATGTTGAACATTTTATTGATAGCTTCATTCAGATTATGAAATTTTAAAAATACAATATGAAAAGCTGGTCACTGATACATCTACAGGACTCTCCATTTAAAAGAGGGTCACTGTGTTAATCTATACAATAGAAGCCACATTCTTCTGGGCATTGAGACTTGAAACTAACTAGTAAGCTTCTTCAGGGCAGGGAAAATATGAATGACACTGGGCATATTATGTCTTGATTAATAGAAGACAATCACTGTTGTCAAAGGACAGCAAGTAAAAACCTACTTCTTGTTACTTAAGATCCAGCCCAAATGCTCCTCCGCCAGGAAGAATGCATTCCCCTGGGACCTGTCAAACCTGTTCCAAGTCTAACTTTGCCACCACTAGGCCATAAGTTTCTCAAAGATGAGGGACCTGTCACTCCCATCTTTCGTCCTCTATGCCTTTCAATATCCTTTATGCATCATTTGACCTTAATATTATTAAATAAGTGAGTGATGGAATTATACCAATTTATGAAAGAAGAAGCGAAGGGTCAGGAAGATTTAACTAGTTTCTGAAAATCATCCATCTGGACAAAACTGGGAATTAAACTTGAACTTGGCTCCAAGATAATCCATAGTCTATTTCCTCTACATTACACCTGAATCGGGATTCCTGTGGTAGAAAATAAAAGAGCATATGTAAAGTACATAGCACAGCAACAGATGTCTAGTGAAAGTTACTGCTGTAATCATGTCTTATTCTGATGCCAGAAATTTCACCAATGGAGATTTATCTCTCTTCTCCTGAATGCCTTTTTTTTTTTTTCAGAAGTTACCAACTTATTGTTAGTTGAGGGAGATGGAGAACAGAGCAAGCATCCCAATAGAATAACACTTAATTTATGGTATTGAATATCAATCAGACGGTTACGTGTCATTAATAACTACATATGGGACGATTTTTGAATTACATAGAAATATATTCAGTAATGATGTACATGTAATTTTTTATTTTGAAAGGAGCATAGTGTAGTATTTTAAAATATGTAGTATATTTGTAACATCCCAATGCTTTCAAAACTAAAAAGTTATTGAAAAAATATTGGAAGTAGATATTCATAGTATTTGTCTTGCAGTGATAAAAATGAAAATTTTCATTATCTTTTTGTTTTGCTGAAATATTCAAGTTTCAAAAAACCAAACGAGTCTGAAAGGATTTCACAAGTCTCCTTGTTGCCTTTCTGCTTCTCTATCTGACCATGGTAGTGGCCCACTACTACTATTTTGCACCCATGTTACCAATGATTCTACACTTTTATCATGGTGCCCGTAACCCTGTATTGTACTTAGTGATTTCATGTTGGTCTCCTCTGCTGCCTGACTGTGGGTTACTAAGAGCAGAGATGGTCTGATTCTTTGGCATATCCCCAGCACCCAACTGGTCCACAGTCCCTAGTAGGCTCATAAACCTTTGTTAAATGAATGGTACTTTTTTAGGACTGAATTAAGAATTTGTACATGACCTTCAAGAAAAGGGACAATATGAGGAATGTGTATGTTTACATGTGTGTACTGCAACAGAGTCAGCGCTTGCAAACATTGTGCTACATGTTTTCACATGTCTTGCTTCCAGTTTGCACATTTACAAATTAGAAAATAAAATTTAAAATGCAGTGAGCTGTTTTTCCTCCCACATCGCCTTTTGTGAGTAATGATGAACAGTGCTCAATATGCATGCTCCTCTAACACGAAATCTGTACATTTTCTGAAAAAAGTAAAATGTATGGAAATTATATCAAATCTAATTTGTGTGTTTTCGTAAAATTAGGATGTGTAATAGTTTCACTAGCAGAACAAATAATACAATTAGAGTTTATTCTTTGACTATACTTTTACTAAACAACTCAGTTAAAACATGCACATCTCGACTGAAATGTGGTGCTTCTCAGTCACTGTTCCAGGTTTCAAATGTTAAACAAAGACAGACCAACCTTAAACCTTTTGATAAATATGATGCTTGTGGTAACTGCAGCATTCACTTTGTATCCCATTTCTCCAAGTTCCTGTCAGCCAGATGTCACTTGCAATGCAAACACTAGAAAAATATGAAATAATAATTTCATACATCATCTATGTGTGCATGAGCCGGTCAAACATTCAATACAAATTCAAACTGCTACTACACACAGAGCAAATATCACCCAAATAATATTTAAGATGATTGAAAGGCTTTTGATTTGGAAGTGTATTCTCTTAAGCTAAGTGGTCCCCAAGACCATCTAGAAAATTCAATTGTTTCATTTTTAAAATGTTTTCTGCCCAAAATTATATCAAACCCTAATGTCTCAATAGAAAAACATGGGATTGGATTGCTGACTGGGCGCCTGATGTCAAAGAAAAAATCTAATTTCACAATGGCATTTCCTCATACTGTCTCACCAAAATACAAAATTGATAAAATTTTAATGGATAATTTTCAGAAGCAGAATGTTAACCGTTGCAAGATATGAAGGGAAACTTAGCATTGTAGCATAAGGGAAGCAAAGTGAAAGAAGAAATCAACTATAAATACAGATACACAATGCTATACAAAAAGCATTCTTAAGAGCTTTTTCTTATCAAAAACAGAACTTCAACTTTAAAAAGACCCTTACTATCAACATATAAGCTTTTTGTGTGTGTATGTCCAAGTTTCTCTTCCCAGATCTTTTCTATTTTGTAAAATGATATAAGGAAAGGAGTCACACTGCAAGCTATACTATTAGATATACATTTGTACAGTGTCAATTTCTATTTTTGATGTTAGTTACAAAAGCGGGCCTGTGTACCCCTGGCTTCAATTAAGAGATAAGAAAGAATGGTATTGGATTTGGTCCTGCTTTTTTTCACTAAGGTCCTGAACATCCTCTCTTTCTGCTTTCTGTGTAATAGGGGAAGTTTCCTATCTGTGGAGGGAAGAAGAGCTGAAGCTCCCTTTGTTTTAAAGAGGCAGCTGAGTGCTTCAGAAGTGCAAGGAGCTCAGAGTAGAAAGACCTTCATAGTATCTGTGTGACCCTCAGCCTCATTTTTGAGCCTCAGTATTCCCATCTGTGAGATAATAAGTAATAACTAATAACTCCTACTTTGCTATTTTCCTGTGATGGTTAGGAATAATACTTACAAAGCACCTGATAACAGTGATTGACACAAAGGACATACTCAAATATTTTTTTTAATTATTCTAATATTTTTTAGCTTCTAATATCTGCTACCTTCAGTTCTGCCTTTTATAAAATCTTTCCTGGTTATCTCCTTCACCCAAGCTGGCAGCCATAGCTAGCTGAGAGCAGGAAGGGCAGTTTCCTCACTCGACAGATTGACCAAGGTCATCCAAGTCATCAGTGAGGTAAGCTATGTGACAGTCAAACCATTGTGGAGTCCTTCAATTTGCTGTTCGACCTAGAGCTATGGACCAAGGTGCTGGGGACACCATAGAGAGGCAGGGCCTGGTCTACAGGGAGGATCTTCTTCCTCAGAGGCACTAGGAATGGTCATCAATTTCCCTCTCTCAGTAGAATGAGCTCAACACTATGTCCCTGTTTAAAAACTTGAGAGCAGCTAATAACATGTCAAGCATTTTCTTCCTCCCTTTTCCTTTCCTTCCCTCCTCTCCACTCCTCTCCTCTCCTTTCTCTTGTGCTCTCTCTCTCTCTTTCTCTTATTCATCTTCTCCATGACATTGTATTTTCCTCTCAGGACAGACCTTCGTTCTTAAATTATCTTGGAAATGTGTCCTTGCCTCTCTCTAGTCCTAAAACAGAGCTTGGGATCAGGTACACAGACCATTAATAAATATTTAGTATTTAAAATTGATTTAAGCCCTTTCTCCTAGGGCAGCTTATTTAGCTGAATAAAAACTAAAGAAAAATGAACTCTCATTGTTGGATAGGATGACCATATGATATAGTTGCTGATGTATAGGATTTACAATTGAGCAGAACCAGATTTTTATCCCAACTCTGAAATTAGTTACCATCTTGGGTATATTTTTAATGTTTCTGAGTCTTAGTTTCCTCAATTAAATAAGGATAACAATTCCTATTTCTTAGAACTATTATAGCTAAGGTTGTCAAGTAAAATATAGGGGACTCAGTTACATGTGAATTTCAGGTACACTTTTTGTTTTTTTGTCTCAGATATTGTTAGGGACATATTTACACTAAAAATTATTTTGTTTATGTTAAATTCACTTTTAGTTAGATACCCTATATTTTTTATTTGTAAATATGGCCACCCTAAGACCACTAGGTAGTCAATATTCATTAAGTGTTGTTCATTCCTTCTCTCATAGGGTTCTTGTGTGATTAAGTGCCTTGTATACAGTACCAACTCAATAAATCTTACTTTGTCTTTTCTTTTCCTCTCAAGGCTCCATGTCCAAAGGATCTGTGCTGTCTGCCTAACAATGGAGGAAAAGTCTCAAAAGCCAGTGACATTTGTCTCTGAGTTTGACTTCTCCATTCTCATTCCTGGGCCTGCTTTCAGCATGTAACAGAGGGTATGGGGCAGCCTAGGTTAAACGGACAAAGTTTTCAGTACAGGTCCCCTCATTTTAAGGCAACTCAATGTTTGAAAATCTGAAGTTGCTGTGAAGCTGATGTCCTAGGAGTGATTATTACCACTATTTTATAAAGTGATCTGCTATAGACATTCTTTAAATTGTGAGCTCTCTGAAGAGTTTCAAAACAAAATTGTAGAAAGGTATTTGATGTACAAAAACAGAGAGGTCAGATAACTTGTTCAGTGAAAGGTCTGCTACCTAAAGCCTGTGATAAAGGCATTACTAACAGCACTGTACAACTGTCCTTGGTTCCACCGGCATCCTAGCCCCCGATGTCCGCTCTTCCGGACACTGTTATTCATCCAGCAGAAAGCTTTCAGCTGTAAGTGGTGCCAAATGCCCTCTTGGGGTGGTGGCCAGGCGTGAACTTGGCTGTCCACAAAAGATAGAGGCAAGGGTTCTAAAGACGTGTTTTTTTTCCTTACAAGTCCAGTGTTGTTCCTCTCTGAGAAGCCAGAGATAGTGCATAGGATATGATTCAACGGAAAGTCTTTGTGTGAGAAAATGGTTCTTTCAATGTGACCTATCTGAGGATCAGCACATTTGGAGTCTGTCCGAACCATGTTTCCAGAGCTACAGCTGGCTGTGCTGGACAAAGGGCAGCTGACAGCACCCTGGCAGGAGCTTCCTTCTGTCCCAATTCTGGGAAGAAAATACCTTCATGTTTGGAAAACAGTGAGGGCCTAAAATCTAGGAATAATTCTAGATTATCCTCTGGGTCTTTCCAGGGGGATTGGGCTTTGACTGACAGCAGAAAGCAAGTACTGTCCACTTCCTTAGCCTCACATTCTCATGTAAACAGGCAGCCACCACTCTGCACCAGCTGCAGCTTCTGGGTGGTCCTGCTAGGAAGTTCCAAGTGGATTGTCGTGCAACACGTACCCTGATAGTCACACAGCAAGGACAGTCATCCATGGGAGAGAGCAAAGGCAAGCAGGTTCTTCACGCTCCAGTCTTGGGTGGAAAATCAAAGTAAAATCAGACTTCCTAGAAAAATCTGTTCTCCAGAATTATAAAATGAAACTGAACAAACCCACGGAGGCAGAGTGGGTAGATTTCTCTAGTAAGCGATTCCTAAAGTGAAGCTTATTAGGTTCTGTTTCCCTCTTCTGCTTGGGTGCATGGAAGCAGGCCTTTGTCAATTCATGTCGCGTTATCAGTATTGTTTTCCATTTACTATTATTCTAAGTAAAGAAAAATGAAAATTTGTAGTTCTTAGCACATCTTTATATTCTGCAGTGCTAGTTTTAAATGTAAATATATCACATAAAGGTATGAGGCCGGGAGACTCCCCAACATTTTTCTTAGGAAGGCAAAATGGGAATTTCTGGGTTGGAATTATACCTCTGCCACTTACTAACTTTTGAAGTTATTTAACCCTTCTGTGCTTCAGTTTTCTGACTTGTAAATGGGTAAATACTAATTACCCACTCAGTGCATTGTTGTGAGACTAAAAATGAACTAATACATACAAAGTTCAGAATAGTGCCCAGCTATTCAGAATTAAATTCAGAACTAAGCCCAAGTAAAGTATTAACTGTTATCAATATAATTAAAATTACATGAATAATTATGATCTATGTTTGTATGGGGCTTAGTAGTTCTTTTCTTTGGCGCTGTTGTCGATGCTAGATGGAGTGAAACTGAGAAATCTTCATTTTTTCTTAATAAGGGAAGGAAGCAATAGGAGTAATCAAATGGTTGTATGAGATTATTTCAGTTGGAAAGAGTGGTCTATGTGACTAAGAGGTACAAGAAGCAAGTTTCATGAAGAAAATATAGAGATGGGCAACAAGAGCCAGGTGGAAGTGAGCAGTGTTCTGGAGTGTGGACAGCAGAGACGGGCATGGGTGGAAGTCAGCTAAATAAAAGGAGCTTATAAGTGAAACTCAAGAGTCCTAAAATTAGAGTCAGCAGACAATCAACACTGTAACTGTTGAACATTTTGAGAAAAAAACATTTTCCCTGGTCCTACACTCTATCACAAAGACAATTACAGGTGAAGGTTTAGGAATTAAATATACAGAAAATCAAAGAGCATAGAGTAAATAGAAAAGAAGAAAATTGAGAGTTCAACAAAAATTTGGGGCAAGTTTTTCATTCTTAGAACTAGTCAAAGAAAATTCATGTGATTATATTGAGCACATATTTTTCAGTATGCATGTTTTCATTTTGATCCTCACAAACCAAATCCATTTCAGGTCATAAAGAAATCACTCCCAGCAGGGGTTTTTTGCTTCTCTAGTTTCCATCTTACAACAAGACATTTAGGTGCTACGTAATCTGTAGAACCCAATGCAAAAAGAGAATTTAGAGGTTCTTGTTCAAAAAGCAGAAAATAAGTGCCATTAAATGTAGTAAATTATGAAGCTTCTTTCCTTTCTTCTGTGGTCTTTTTCTTAAACTGTCATGATGTATATTAATTTCTATTTAATATTATTCTAAGTAAAGAAAAGTTAAAATTTGTAATCATTACCATGAATTTTACCATCATCTGTATATTCTGCAGTGCTAGTTTTAAATGTACATATGTATATGGAATATTGACATTATACACAATTGTGTTTTTGATCTGTACATGCATACTTATTATATCACCAAAACAATGGAAACGCTGCATAAAATGCATTGGCTATCATTATTTAATAGAGATATTCTACTAGTTCTACTTTCAGTTTCCCAATAAATGAGGAAAATTTCAAAAGAAAAGTTGCCCTATCATTTTCTTTCTTTCTTGTTTTTGTTTCCAGCATAGTGGTTGGGTTAACAAACTGAAATAACTCAAATAAGAAGGGGTCTGATAGATTGTTTGTATTTATTGAAATTCCATGCCTTCTTTCTGTGGGTCTGGGTTGGAAGCCCAATATGCTGAAATGGAAAGCTTGTCTTCTGGAAGATGCCAGTGTCCCTTCTGCCCCATGTTTTTCTCCCCCAAAGAACTCAATTCTAGATGTAAAACACTTACCTTGTACTTACTTTGTGTATTCCTAAACTCCTACGCATGTGGGTCCACCAGAATTATGCTCACAGGGCATTACTGAATGCTGTATGTGAACATAGCAGCAAGGAAAGATGGACCCACATGTTGTGGTGTACCTGTCTCCTCAGCTCATGTGCAAGCTTCTTTTTACCGTTGGACAGATTTCACTTTCAAAACACTAATTCAGAGATTAAGTTATTAGGAATCTCAAGATGGCGACAGCAGAGGATTAAACAATGTGTGAGGTCCCATGAGACTACACAGGTCTCCCATCCACAAAGCCGGCTGTGACTCCAGGTAAGTTCTACTTTGACAGTCACAGATGCATTCATTGTGTTCTCTTTAGAACACTTTCAATACTAATTGTCTAAAGAAATGTCATATGGTATCTTCTATCTAGTAGTCTCTTTAGACTCACTATAAGCCCTTAGAAAGGAAGAACTGTCTTTTATAATATTTTGTATTATTTATCACATTTTGAATCTTTGGTGGATTGTGGAGTGCCCTGTGTATGCGGCAGGTGCCTTTTGTGGGTATGGATGGTAGCAAGCACTATACATGCTATGAGGGGCATGATCTGACTCATGGATCTCTGAAACTGGGAGTTAGTAATATTTGTTAGTTTACTCCCACTTGCTAAATCCTTCATTATCAACTAACAAAGGAGTAAGGTACCCTGGCTAGTATTTCTGATATTTCTTTGTAACCTGCCATATCTTGAAGTGTTGCCAGAAATCTACTGTCCTGGTATCAGTAAAACTCTGACTATTCACTGGTCCCTAGACAGGAGAGCTAGGAGTGTGCAAGGCAACACACTGTCTTAGTCCAAAAAGATAAAGGATGATTCATCACCTCCAGGTAAGCCTACTATGTAGAAGCAGTACAGAATCCAAAGGCATGGGTTTTAGACACTAAAATCTGTGTGAAGGGTAAAAACCTTTGATATGCAAATCCTTATCCCTCTTTAGTAAAAGAGAGAGATGAAACAATGAATATACAGACACAAATAGCTCACCATAGTAAAAATAAGACATTTAGGATTGAAGCAAGAAGGTTTGACACATTACCCACCCCCATCCTTACTCCCAACCAGAGGCTTTGCAAGCCTATAGTAACCAAGTAGGATGGTACTGGGGAAACTTTCTGGGGGTGTAGATTGATTATATCTCTGGTAGTTGTCCAGAGTGGCCCCGCAGGGGGAAGCCCAGTGGATTTTTAGGTTGCCTTCCAAGACCTAGAATCTGGGTAGCAATATAGGTGAAAGCTTGGGAAGTCAAAATACCTTCCTAGATCAAGGGGATGGGTACTGAGCCAGACATAGGAAGCCAAACCAAGGAGAGTATGATGGAGGCATGCTCTAGACTGGAGCCAATGGCAAATGGAATGTCACAGAGCAGATGGTTTAGGGTAACTATTGGAGGATAAGCGGTTCAGCTGAGTTTAAAGGAACTGAACCTGGTCACCTAGACATAGGATCAAGTTTAAGAAGATGTGATCATGGTCCTTTTGCTGAGACTGCATACCTGATGAGCTAGGCAGGCTTTCAGGATGGCTGGGAAGTCAGGGAATGCTATCTTTGTACACATGCCCCAGTGAGTACTTGAAGAGATCCTGAGGCCACTAAGAGAATGTAAAAATCTCCTCTATGAAGCAAAATAGTGAGAATGAATCTGGAAAAATAAATATAAAGCAACAATGGGAGAACAGAAGAGAAATAAAGTGACTATACCTGTGAAATCTCCTTGCTTTGCACAAGGCCTGATATTCGGAGTGTATTTGAAGTCAGCTGAATATTAGAAAAATTAGAAAGGAAGAAAATAAGCTGTGACTTAGTTTGGACTGGTGCAATTTTTCTCTTCGGCCTGGCTGATAAAAATGTCATAACTTATCCCATGATGAAAAACTTAGAAGATAAACACTTAATTGAAATAGGCTGACACCTTTCCTAAGGGTACTCATCTTAAGAGTTGGATGAAGAGAAAGAAGGAAAGATGGAGAATGAAGGAGAAGAGAATTGATAGCTCACTAATGTATTTCCAATTAAAAAGAGCTTGAGCTGCTCAGAGGGCACCTCCTGTGGTGTGGCCGCCAAACAAAACATAGAGAAGTGGACTTGCTATGGTCCACAGAGAGGAGGTCAGCTCTGAAAGGTCAACTCACAAAGGTGAGAAAGATCTTCTTAGTAAAGCCTCTCCAAGGGGCGATGGTTTCTGTGTTCATCAAGACTCCCTGAAATCCTAGGAATTTGGAGGTAGTCAGAATTGATTTAATCCTTTTTTACTATAAATCTCATTTCTGAAAATGATTAACAGAGGCAGAGACATCAATGGTAAAGTCCCGATCAGGGGAAATGCTGTCAGCGTATCATCTAGATAGATTAGAAAATGAACGCTCAGGTTTCTGTGAAGGAAGACTAATGACATTAAGTCAAGATGAAATAGAAAGGAGCATCGCACAGGCTCAGAAACCATAAACCATGAGCTCGCCCTGACAGAGACCCTCAGCAACTTTCTGAACTGGAAAATTATCAGGAGTTGGTCTGAGAACGTTTTCTTGGGCCTCATTTAGAGTCCCCGGCTTGTTTGGGTTTGTCCTGAAGTTCCGTGAATAACTTTGCCACAGTTCTGACATCTGCATGAAAGTACTATCCTTCTGCCACCAACTTTCAGTACAATCAATTGCACACTGGAAAACAAGAAAATGAAGGGTTGGCTCACTAAAACAGTAAATAAACATTTAAGATACTTCCATACTGTGTAACCATCTGAGTTTCAAAGTGTCACAATTCTGCTGCATTTCAGAAATAAGACAGAGCTGTTGCCTCGAAATCAGTGGTGGCTGAGACCCACGTCCTTTGTTTAAGTTAAGATCAAATGGTGAATCAAGTATATAAATTCCTGCCAAATAAAGTGAAAGCAGGCATTCTGCTCTGTTTAGCAGTAGGAACAATCCTGTACATCTGCTTCACATGTGGTATATCACTTGATTACTTAAACTGTGTGTCAGGAGAGAGACACACATGGGCGTGTGTGTGCATGCACACACACACACACCCCTTTGCTTTTTAGAATAAGCCAGTGGAATAATCTCAAACCTAAATATCAGTTTGCAGCAGTTTCTCTGTGATTTCATAGAATAAGTCTATCATGTTCTAATATAGTCTCTTCAAGTGGACCCACCTTTGTTCAGTGGTGTGCACAACCATCTGGAAATGCTCCTATCATCTTAAAACCTAGAAGTCCCTGCAAACTGTGAGTCTTCTTCTGCAGGAAGCAATGGCCTCCAGGACACCGGACACTAAAGCACTGACCCTGTGGCAGGCCAGAAATGGTCTCCAAGCCTCATAACATATCACTGACTTTTATGAGAAATAAACTTATAAACCTAAATCCAAGGTAAATGTTTATGCTGTTTTGGAGGTGGAATGGTTATATGAACATTAATACTCCAACCCCCACCTCCATCCCTTATTATGACTACAACATTAAGAGATAAAAATAGATGGTTTTTCATCTAAATTTTCAAAACTGCAGCATTCAGTAGATAGATGGGTAGTTATGTGGGTAGGTAGATACTTAGTGTTCAATTCTAATGTTTCTGACTTAAAATTTTAAGGTCATTGTCTCCCTTCTGACACCTCTTACTACATCAACATCCCATTATATCATTATAGACTCATGAAGCAATGTACTTTTACATTTTTCAGGATAATGACTCTTTTGTATTTCAGTTTTTATCATAATATAAATCTTGAATTGCAATTTGCATATCTTTTGTTTAGAAAAAGAGACCCCTATTTAAGACTCTGTCATTTTAATACATAGGCATTAAAGTGTTTTTTAAAGACACGCACCAAAATATTCCAATTTATTCTTCAACCTAAGAATCTGATTCTACCTCTGCTGCTGCATCAATAAATTAGCAAATGGCCTGAACAATACATTTCCATGAGGGCTCAACTGCTTCATCCTCTGTGCCAAAAGGCTCTCTGCCTGCTAAAAGTCCAAACATAAATTTGTAACGACAATTTGGACTAGACTGTCAGACTGATATATGTGTACATATATAAACACATGCACATATATATGTAGGTATATATACTTGTTTACTTTCTTATTTCCTATGAAGAGGACAGTGCCCCTGCATCAGCTCTTTTACTTTCCTTCTTTTTCTTTTTTCTTCCCAGTGGTAAGACTTGCTCTATAAAGCAATCTGGGAAGTTTGTCTCTATACCAAAACTTGGAGAGTCTTGAGAGAGCCTTTAAGAGACGGCATGGTCAGCATGGGCACAGCACAAAGAGAAGGTGGAGTGTGGAGGGATCTAGTTTAGTATCCTCAGTGCCTACCACAGTGCCTAGCACATACTAGATGCCTACCAAATGTTTGTTGAATAAATAAATAAACCAATAAAATGGACAGTAGGACTTCTCTCTCTTTCCAACACTGTCATGAAATTACAGAGCTGGTACAGTAGCTGCCACTCTCCAGGATTGCAGGATGTCTGTCTCTTTTTTCTGCATGGCCCAATAGAGGAGAAAAAAATATCTTTCCCTTCTACCTTTCTAGGTTCTTGGCTAGAACCCCAGTAAGAAAAGAGAAGTTAACAAGAAAAAAAAAAAAACATACAAATGTATTTAATGTAAGTTCTATATGACATGGGAAACTTCATAAGGAAATGAAGACCTGAAGAAACAGTTACACCTGAGTGTTTTCATAAAAGGTTTAATGAAGAGTGAAGTCAGGGAAGAGGCCAAAGGGAAATGAGCTGTGTGTGGTAAACTGGGGAAACCAGCAAGATCTATTCCTGAAGATTCTGCTGGGCCTGCCTCCATCTTCAGAGCTGAGGATGTTCCTTTCCTCTAGGCATGGGATGGTACCTTTCATGAAGGCCTTTTGACTGTGGCAGGGAAAGGACAGAGGGTCCTTCCTGCACTACACCTTCTCAAATTCCTTCAGTTTAAAATATTCATAATTTTAACGTGTCACATTTTGGGTAGCAGTTTTTGAACCTTATCAGCCCAGAGTATTGCTCAATTGGCTTCACTCTAGACCACTGTGGAAAATTTCCTTTTAGTAACTAAAAAAACCCCCACCATCATAAAAAATAACAAAACAAAGTTTCACCCTGTACTTTCAAATAACCTCAGGATAAAAATGGACCAGCTGCTTGGATTGTGTGAGCAGTAAAGAGACAGTGCAGCGACGACCTGTGAACAGAGACAGGGAAGGTTCACAAGTGGTTTAAATTCCAGCCCCACCATTGGCCAGCTGTTTCAATTTCAGCAAGTTATTTAATTTCTGTAAGCCTCAAATTTCCTCATTTGTAAAATGAAAATACTAATATCCTCCTTATAGGGCCGTTGTGAAGATCACATGCGCCTGTGTATGTGAAAATGTTTATTTGGCCCCTAGTACATTTGCAACATGTTTACCTCCAATTCTGCCACCACCCCGTACCCCCAACCCCACCACTACCTATTATTTCAAATTATTTCTCCTTTCTTCCCAGAGAAAATGGAAAATTCAAATGTGGCTTCAAACATGGCCAGAATGAGGTAGATGAGCCGGAGGGAAATGAATGAAAACAGCCAGAGCAGAAAGCCAATCTAATACTTCAAGGTAACTGCCTCCTTTTTAGCCCCTCAGCCTTCCCCTGACCTTCCCTTTGGACTAGGACACACTCCCTGGACACACCAAGAAGTCCACATTTGGCCAATCTGGCTGACAGTGACGCTGTGGGGAGCTTTGCAACCCCCCATAAACATAGGCAATTAAGTCCCTAAAAGCTCTTAGGCTTATTGCCCAGTAAACTCACAATGAATAGCGACCTTAATAAATGTTAATAAATCTCACCTCAGAGCCAACAGGAAATTCAAACTTTTGCATGTGTGGGAGCCAAAGTGCTGCTGAAACAAAAGGGAGGTATGTGGACAAGGGGAGCATTGTGCTTGGTCTTCCCTGGCAGCACCAGAGAGCCCAGGGCCTGGGAAAGGCCTGTAATTGTATTTTGTGAGGCAGTTCTTGGGCCACTCCACTCCTCCCTTCCTTCACGTGCCTTAACTCTTTCCTGTCCCCATGGTCCAAGAGGCAATCCATCCACATAGATATCCTATAGATTGAAATAAACGGTGAAAGATTTGATGGGGCCAAATCATGGGCAAGTGGCTTTTTTAGGACTATGTTTCAGTCAGAAACAATTTTAGAAACTTAATTAAACCCTAAAACTGAAACTGAAACTCAGTGCTATTAAAAAAAATAGGAAAAGAATATCAAAGAAGAGAAATCACTGGATATTTTGATCCACACCCTCACTAAAGGGTGTTAGTTTTAATAAACAGTCACAATTTGGGGCTGTTATGAACCATAAGGCACACTCCTGGCCATGTTTCCAATTTCCTCTCCTGCCTTTACTGCTGCTATATTAAGGTCTGTGGTAAGGCAAAATGTTTATTAAAAAAGGTGAGGAGAGCAATATTCCAGATTAGATTATTTCACCTGTCCTAACAGTTCACCAGCCAATCAGAGATCGTCAGCCAGGTTTAAGAGCAGCAGCACTCCCTCTCTGGGGCGGAGGGCCAGGGAGATGCAGCCTGGGTTTACACAGTAAATGCAGATTAGATTGTTTTAATTACTGACTTCAACTGAATATGGAATACATTTTCCAGTCACAGAGAGGGGCAAATGAATGCATCTGGATCCTCCTCCATGATGGAAATTACACTAGGTTTAGAAAACATCTCAGGAGCACCAGCACTATGAGGATGAATGATATAGAATGGTCTTTCTAGAAGGGGTCTTTCCTTTCATGAAAGGTTAAGGTAGGGTAGTCTTTGAAGCAATTTGATCTTCTCTTTGAAGACCCAATTCACATAAAACTCTTCTGGAATGAAAGGAAGAAGCAAGTCCAGCATGTTGGAAGTTACCTAGAACGCGGTGTGGCCCTCACATAGCAAAATCCCATTAAAGCAATACATTGCTTTGATTCTCTGGAGAGTTTCTTTAAGACAATAGGCTTTCTTAAAGTGAATCCTCAGAGACTTCCAAATCCTTTAATTGTTCTGAATTTCTTTCATTGTAGGAGTTACTGAAAAGAACTTCTGTAAATAGAGTGAATTGTCTCTGTTCCCCAGTCCTGTTCCTTTATACTCCTTCCTTCTCTTTTATGTTGTTAGGTACAGGATGCTCCTGTTCCAAGTCAGTATGGTAAATGGGATTTTGTTGAAAACAATGTTATTACTTAACCCATGGCATAGCCATATCTGTGCAATAATTTGTGGAAGAACATGGTTCTATAGAATTTTTTTTCATAACATGTTTATAAATCTGTAGCACAAGTACTCATCTTATTTTCTCCAACATTCAGATCTATAGGGCTTCTTCGAGCAAATATCCTCAGGGCAGTGAGAACCTATAGAAACATAATGCATACTACAAATTCAAGCTACATATAAAATTTCACATTTTCTAGTGGCCAAATTAAAAACCATAAAAAGATACAGGTGAAATTAATTTTAACAATATGTTATTTAGCCCAACAGATCCAAAATACTATTTTAACATGTTATCAGAATAAACATTTTACTAATACATTATTCTTTTTCATATGAAGTCTTTAAAATCCACTTTGTATTTTACAGTTCCAGCACATCTCCGTCTGGACCAGCCACACTTTGACTCCCAAGATACTGTGGTTACCATATTAGGCAGTGCAGCTCAATTGCTCAAAATTTGTAATTCTTTAAGGAGTTTAGCTGATTTCATCCTACTCTTTATTAGCTTTGGCAGATATCAACACTACCATTTTCCTATCAACTACCCATGCTTTAAAACCTCACATGTCCTGTAATTTCTGAGTAAACCCAGGGACCTATCCTGTAACAACAGGCTTCTGTGATCTCCAGTGAAGTGAACCTGATACTTTCCAGTATTTACTCTGAGAACACAAAGTCCTCTTCCTTTAAGATGTCTGTTGTCTTCACGTGTGTTCGTGGAAGCCCCAATTCGCACACTCAAATTACCACTGAGAAGAAGAGCTCCTACCATGGGAAGCAAAAAGAAAGCCACCCCCATTCTGTAATTGGGCTTTTTATTGAGGCATGGCACCAGTTTCCACAATGTCTCGTCTCCATCTCGTTCCTTCAGGGCAGTATCAAACCCACTGCTGCGCACAGTTGTCTTTGAGCTTGCTGATACTCCCCTGGTCCTTCTGCTACATGTTCAATCTGACAGGCTGTCACTGTAAATAACTCACCCCTGTCTTCACCTTGAGATAATCAAGAACTCTGTGGGTAGCTTTTAAGTCCAAACTTTAAAAAATATATTAAATTCCCCAAACATGTGTTTCTTCCTTTCTCTCATCCCACCCCACCCCAATCACAAAAGCATAAAAAATGTCTCTGCAATTGTTTCCTTAGAAAAGGCTTTTTATAGACCACAAATGTGATCTTTAAAGTCTCCGTCAGTGTAAACGAATGTCCTCCCATTAAAGTGCCTGAAAGGTTCAGAGAATGAACCATGAGGTGGAGGAACAGGGAGCAAACTGAATTGGGGCAGCTCTTTTCCAAATATCTACTCTCAGAAAAAAAAAATTCTAAAAAGTATTCTAGAATTTTAAAATATTCTAATCTACTATCAAACTCACATTATACTGAGAGCTCTGCTACTTCAGAAGTCCATTCTTCTAAAGAGGGCCTTTTGATATAACATTTCTAGAAATATTTGATCTGCTCAGCAAAGGCCTCAGAATATTAATTGTTTGTGAAGGAAAGATCATGCAAAGAAATATCCAAGAGAAGCTAAAGCAGAGGTCAAAAATTCAGATTTACTGGGAAAGGTGTTCAAAGGCTCTGAGGTATCAGTTATTTTTTCAGTTTTATCCAACATCTTCTTTTCTTTTCAGTTCTTATACTATTATTGTTATTTATTACTTAACTAAATGTTAGAATAATTTTTGTTATAAAGGAAACATAAAATATGAGATTTATTTTTAGTACTTTCTCCCTCCCTCTCAGTTACCCTTATTTGGGTCCATGCCATTTTATATAAGATGCCAACACTTACCTGATGGCAACTACATAAATTTTCAGACACTGTGACAACTAGAAAAAGGAAAGAAGATGAAAAGAAACGAAAAGAAAGATTCAGTCTTGCAAAACTAAACCTTTGTTATGGTTTGGATGTTGAGGTGTTATTCCCCAAAAACTCATGTGTGAGACAATGCAAGAAGGTTTAGAGGAGAAATGATTGGGTTATGTGAGTCTTATCCTAATGGGTGAGTTAATCCCCTGAAAGGAATTAACTGAGTGGTAACTGAAGGCCTGTAGAGTGTGGCTGGAGGCCGTGGGTCACTGGGGCGTGCCTTTGGGGGTATGTATTTTGTATCTGGCAAGTGGAGTTTCTTTCTTCTTTCTAATCATCATGTGATCCAGTTTCCTTGGCCATACTCTTCTATCATGATGTTCTGCCTCACCTTGAGCCCCAAGGAATGGAGCCAGCTTTCTAGGGATTGAGACCTCTGAAACCGTAAGCCCCAAATAAAGTTTTTCTCCTAAAATTGTTCTATCAGATCTTTTAGTCAGTGCAGCCAAAAAAGCTGACTAAAACACCTACAAAGCAAGGGCAGATACCCCCAAATGCAGTCTTTTACCTTCTGTCTTCTCAAGGCTTCTGCTGTGCTCTTAGCTGGGTAAATGTTGTTGGGTGCAAGTAATATCTTTGTTCATACAGATTTCAAGTGAACAGGGAACTCATGACTCTCCAACTGCTTGGGCGGCACAGACCCTTCTCTGTTCTGTTAGATGATCCATTGTGCCAAGGCTGTGCTACTGCAAATGCCCTGAGGCACTTTAAAGGCAGTGATTTAAAGGAGATTTGCGCTTGTCCAAAAGAGAATATTACATTTCCACATTAAAGAAAAATATTTTGCCATGAAAATATACAGAGAAAACTCAAGTGCATATTATTAAGAGAAAGAAGCCCATCTGAAAAATCTATGAACTGTAGAATTCTAATTGTCTGAGATTCTCAACGAGGGAAAAATGTGAAGACAGTGATTGCCAGGAGTTAGCATGGAGGGAAGGATGAATAGGTAGAGCACAGAGGATTTTTAGGTCAGTGAAAGTACTCTGATATGATTGTGTAAAGGTGGATATATGTATACATTTGTCCAAATCTGTGGAATGTACAATGCCAAAGGTGAGCCCTAATGTAAACTATGGACTTGGGGTGATAGTGATGGAGGTTCATCAACTCTAATACATGTGTCACTCTGGTAGGGGGTGTTAATAATGAGGGAGACTGTGCATACTCGGGATTATGGTGTCTTAGGGAAATTTCTGTACCTCCCTCTCAGTTTTGCTGTGAATGTAAAACTGCTACAAACAATGGAGCATTTCTCTCTCTCTCTCTCTCTCTCTCTTTCTCTCTCTCTCTATCTCTCCCCCCATCTCTTTCTTTCTCTCTCCCTTTCTTTCTCTTTCTCTCTCTTTCTTTCTTTCTTTCTTTCTTTCTTTCTTTCTTTCTTTCTTTCTTTCTTTCT